>JAOWBW010000048.1:2412708-2630435 GCA_026119855.1 Campanula takesimana | reverse complement strand
GCTCGTAAAGAAGGCCGTCGTTATGAGGTCCCTAATCTAAGGCCTTACCGCAAGACGTTGAGTGGTTATTTCGTCCGCCAAGGGGAAGACGTTCCATACATGATCTTTCCCGAGCCGTGGGTTAAAATAAGGGTGTCAAAAAGCCCGTCTCGAAATATTCTCCGAATGTGATATCTAGAAATCCGAAAGGGAACAAACTCCCATGTCGCCCCATGAATGGTGGGGAAGGAAGGTGACTATAGAGTCCGAGACAGAAATCACCGTGGGGAAGAACTGACAGATTTAGCCTCCATGTTCGAAGAGCTTGCCGTAATGAATGAATGCCAAGTCAACGCCATCTATGACACCGTCATCATAAACGAGACTACAGTGAGATCCCGCCAAGCTCCGAGCCGATCAACAATGGTATTCAACGAAAGGGCCGTGGTATCCGAAGAATTCTTAGTCCAAGAAATGGGTTGCATACCCCGCACAGCAACAAAGGAAGAGCGGCTCACACTTACTTTCGAGTCCGAGAGGTCTCTTAATACCCTCACCCAAGAGGATTTGGAGCCATAGCCGAGCGTGTGTTTCCTTTCTTTCGCTAATGAAAAATTTAATATTTCTGAGTACCCTGAGATTGCAAACATCATAAATGATGAATTAACTAATAATGAACTTAACGAATAAGTTAATAACGATTCAAATTATGATGAAATAGACCACGAAAACATAACATACTTAAATGAACTTGCTCAACAAGTCCGTAGTCGTGGTGAGAATGGTCCAAAGGCTGACGAAGAATTGCATGTTGTTAATCTGGGTACCGAAGAAGAGCCAAAAGAAACTAAGATTGGAAGCTTCTTCAAAGGGGACGACAGAGAGAGATTGACTACATTACTACGGGAGTTCGTGGATGTGTTCGCATGGTCATACAAAGACATGCTGGGTTTGGACAGAAAGGTAGCGGAGCACAGGATTCCGATCAGAGAAGATGCCAAGCCAGTAAAGCAGAAGCTCAGAAAGATCAAGCCAGAATGGTTCTGTAAGTCAAAGAAGAGATTGAGAAGCTCCTCAGTGTGGGTTTCATCAAGGTTATCGAGTATCCGACATGGTTAGCCAACGTCGTGACAGTCAGAAAGACAAACGGCAAGGTTCGAGTTTTGCGTGGACTTCCGGGATTTGAATAAAGCTTCCCCAAAGGATGATTTTCCACTCCCCAACATCGACATGCTAGTCGAATCCACTGCTGCCTACGAGGTTCGCATCATTCGTGGATGGGTTCGCTGGGGTACAATCAGATTCTCATGGCCGAGGAAGATCAACATAAGATAGCTTTCACAACACCGTGGGGTACCTTTTGCTACACAGTCATGCCATTTGGGTTTAAGAAATGCTGGGCTTCCTACCAAAGAGTCGTGACAGACTTGTTCCACGATATGATTCACAAAGAATCGAGGTCTATGTGGACGACATGATCATTCACTCCAAAGGGACCGATGGTCAACATTTAATCGATCTCCGCAAGTTCTTCGAAAGGCTTCGTCAACACAAGATGAGGCTCACCCTGCAAAATGCACATTCGGGGTTATCCGAGGCAAAGTCCTTGGTTATATGGTCACTGAAAGGGGAATTGAAGTAGACCCCTCCAAAATCAAGGCAATCATTGACATGCCTCCTCCAAAGACGCATAAAGAGATCAAAGGTTTCATGGGCAGACTGCAGTACATCAGTCGGTTTGTGCACCAACTCACTTCCATGTGCGAGCCAATCTTCAAGCTATTCAAGAAGAATGTGGCTCTAGAATGGACCGACGCGTGCCAAGAAGCTTTCGACCAAGTGAAGCATTACTTGACAAGCCCTCCTGTTTCTAGTTCTGCCGCACAAGGAGAAGCCTCTTTTGCTCTATCTCACTGTCAATGATGAGGCCCTAGGGCTATGTTAGCACAAGAGCAATGAGAGTCCACAAAGGAGAATGCCATCTATTTTGTCAGTCGCCGATTCCAAGGAGGCGAAAAGAACTACTCTGTCCTAGAGAAGTCATGTGCAGCATTGGTTTGGGTCACTCAAAAGCTCAAACACTACATGGAACTTTTCCGATCAAGCTAGTGGCAAAGGTGGACCCGCTCCGCTACATCTTCGAGAAGCCTTTCATGTCAACAAGAATAGCCAAATGGTACTTCATGCTCGCGGCTACGATATCACTTACGTCACACTAAAAATCCGTCAGGGGGAAAGTGTTCAGTGGCCAGCTTGCCGAATTCCATGTGACGAAGTGAAGGGGGAAGACGTACAGTTCCCCGACGAGCATTTAATTTTTACTGCAACCGAGGAAATTAAGTGGCAACTTTTTTCGATGGCGCCGCCAATAAACACGGCTTTGGTATAGGAATATTGCTTGTTGATCCAAAAGACATCTACACTCCCATTGCCATCCGTCTGGAATTCGAAGCTACCAACAACATTGCCGATTACGAAGCATGCATAGCAGGGCTCGAAGCAGTTCTCGAAAGAAACGTCATGAACTAGAAGTATTCGGCGACTCTTTGCTCCTTATCAATCAGCAATCGTGTAAATGGCGAACCCAAGACCCGACTCTCCAACAGTATGGTCAGCACCTTGAAGAATTGTTGAACAATTCCAAGAGATCACTTTCAACTACCTGCCAAGGGATAAAAATCGCTTCGCCGATGCACTGGCCACCATAGCTTCATTAGTTGAAATGCCCAAAGGAAAATGGTGAAGCCTTTCAAAATTGCCCGAAGGAACAGTCCGGCATATTGCATGAGTACTGAGATCAACGAGATTCAAACAAACCCTCCGTGGTATTCGGATATCATGAATTTCCTCAAAGATGGCACTTATCCCGAGAATATCAACAAGAAGTCTCAAACAGCTCTGCAAAGGCTAGCCTCTCGGTACATACTGATTGGGGACCGAGTCTATAAAAGACACCACGACATAATCAATCTCTTATGCGCCAATGAGGCCGAAGCTCAAGAGATAATGTGCGAAGTGCACGAAGGAGAGTGTGGACCCCACATGAATGCGTTTATGCTAGTCAAGAAGATACTCGCATTGGTTACTATTGGAGCACTATGGAACGAGACTATATCGAGAAGTCAAAAGGTGTGCTAAGTGCCAATTCCACGCTAATCTGCAACATGCTCCACCCTCACAACTTTACAACATGGTCACACCTTGGCCTTTCTCTTGTTGGGGGATAGACATCATCGGTAAACTTCATCTTGCGGGAGCAATGGGCAGTCTTTCGTCCTAGTGGCGGTCGACTACTTCACAAAGTGGGTGAAGCACAAGCCTATCGGACCCTCAACGCAAAGAAAGTGGCCGAATTTGTAAAGATTAATACCATGTGCCGATACGGCGTGCCTCATGAAATCATTTCCGACAACGGCTCTCACTTTGAGAAGGAAATGGATGCACTTTTGGTAGAATACAAGATCACCAAACACAAATCATCTCCTTACCGTCCCAAGCAAATGGCGCGGTTGAAGCAGCAAATAAGACCATCGAGACCATCGTCAAGAAAATCACCTCAACAGGAAGGGATTGGCCCGAGAAGCTACCTTTAGCATTGTGGGGCTACCGCACATCAATACGGTCAGCGACAGGAGAAACTCCGTATGCATTAGTCTGTGGTTCTGAAGCCGTACTCCCAATCGAACTCGAAGTCCCATCTCTACGGGTCCTCCTCGAGAATCAAGTCAACGAGGTCGACTGGATGCAAAGTCGATATGAACAGCTAGCCTTGCTCGACGAGAAAAGGTTAAGAGCACTCGAACGCACGAGGGCATATCAGCAAAGGATGGCAAGAGCTTTCAACAAAAAGGTGAAGCCTCGAAACATCAATGTGGGAGATTTGGTCTTAAGACAACATCCTCCTAATGCCATGAATCCCCTGGGGAAATGGGGACCCCGATGGATCGGTCCGTACGTGGTCAAAAAGATACTAAGCGGCGGTGCAGTCCGGCTCGTGGATTTAGATGGTGACCAGCTGCCAAAGGAGGTCAACCTCGACAAGCTCAAGAGGTTCTACGCTTAATAAACAAAGACCATTAAAAAAAAAAAAAAAAAAAAAATTCGCTCGCTAGGTTGAAAACCCGCAAGGGCGGCCTAGGCAAAAATTAGAGCACGTGCAAAAAAGAAGCCCGCTAGATTGAAAACCCGAAAGGGCGGTCTAGGCAAAAAACAGGGTGCACACAAAAAAAAATGGTCTTTGTTTGTTTGAACTACGGAGACCTGAGCCTCCCAACTGGAGGAACGTAGGCAACCTTCGGGTGCGGTCTAAAACATATCAAAAAATACCCAATTCACTTCAAATAACAAAATGAAATTTTATTCATTCAATGAATTATTCAAACCATTACAACGGATTTATTGAGCAACAAAATACATCAAAACATTAAATCCTAAAACAAAGTGGTCTAAATTGCAATCTCTTAGGGTACTAAGAAAAGTCCAATTTTCTCTTAGCCTTCAAAGGACCACCCGATCGTCTCTCAATCCTTTTCTTCTTGGGTAACGGAGGAGCACTAATACGCACCGAAACCTTCTGTGTTGCGGCACGTCTCCTAGCATAAAAATCATCCAAAGGAGTACCGAAAGGGTCAGCCAGAATGTTACTCGAATCAGCAGCAGCCTCCCTATATCTCAAAGTGCTGCTAGGCTCAAAACCCTTTCCAACAACTCGGCGCGAAGCACATCAACCCAAGTGATGCCACGGTAAAGGGTGCCAAATAAATAATCCAACTAACTCTCAGAAGTAAGACACTCCCCCGATGCAGAGGAGCAAAAACCCACGGTTGCGGTCATCTCCCCAAGCCAACTGAAGCTCACTCGAAAAGTCAGGACCCATGTAAGCAACTGGACGAAGCACTCCGTCCCTCGGAAAGGAATCATCTGTTGGCGACCAAACTACCGCAGAACCCGCTCTGGCTGGTAAAATGAAGAATCTCTCAAGCCGGGTACAACCACGTGCTGAAAACCAAGAGTCCATTCCACAAAAGGACGAAGACCCCAAGAAGGAGGACACCACTCAATATCAACGGTCACCCGAGAGGCAAAGAATTTCTTCCAACCATCTTCAGATAAATCCCGGATCAACAGCCTCCTCCTATGAACAGCAAAGGGAGACAAATCACCATCCGGGGAATAAATCTTGAAGTGTTCCCGGAGCCATATGGTCAAGAGCAAAGGGCTTCCCCGACACATCTTGCCCGTCCCATGTAACTTATCAAGGCCGTGCAACGTCTCCCCTACGATAAGAGGGATTATACTAAATTGTTGCTCCTTGGCTTGCAAAATGATCTCAGCCAAATCCGCATCCGCAGTCCCGAAGGGTGCAACAAACAGTACTTCACTAAAGAGACAAGCGGCCATGGCATTCCTCTTGAAAGATTGAACCACCGGATCCTCCGAGTGTAAACTGAAGAACATCGCAACTCAGGTATGTCAACCACAGTACCGTGCAATATCTCCTCACGTCCTCAATAGGGAGATTCAGTAACTCAACCCAAGAGTCAATGGCACCACGGTGATATTTAGGGACGGCAATCCGACCGGCCTAAGGCATGCCGAGGATGGCCCCGAAATCATCAACAGTCGGCACCATTTCATTAGCCGAAAAGTTGAAGGTATGGCTGTCACAATCCCAGAAAGCCGCGGCAGCTCTCAACAAATTCCAATCCGGCTTCAACGTCCGCAAAGTGAAAAGAATTCGGAACCCGAAGTCTTTGATGAAGGCCTTCTTGGGATGGGTCTTGAAGGAATACACGAAAGTGCCCAAGTCCTTTTCATAACCACTAACAACCTTGGCATCAAGAACAAAAGAATTGGAAGCCATGGAAAATGTTGATCACAAGCAAAGTTTGAGCAATAATATGATGTTCAAAAATGGCAGAAAGGAGCTGTGAGAGTCAAGTGGTCGAACAGAAGATGATATTATAGCTGTTGGGGTTCTTTTGGCCAGCAAATGTCAAGCCCGAATTTCGCCTCCCAGACGCGCGCGCCACCGCCAGCGGTCTCAAATGCGCGCGCGTCCCAAGCCCACAAAGGAAAGCGCGCGCCTCCCAAGTCTAGATCACTTCAGAAAAGGGTCTTGTCAGAGATCTCCGGCCTAAATCAAGACGCAGTCCCTGTCCTCATACACCCAGTTGGGCACACCTTCTTCTGGTCCGCCCTTAAGGCATGTCAAAAATTGGAAATAGGATAGAAACTCCCACTCAAAAGTAGGTTGTCCTCCCACGGATTCCGAACTCCCTAAGTTCTGTCACGGGTGCCATACCCCCCTCAAGAGTCAATCTCAACATTTCATCCCCAGCAGGAACATTTTTCTGGTCGCGGTCAACTGTACCCGCACCCCACAATTCAAAAAGAAGTCAAGTGTGACTCCAAGTGGCACGAGACTCCAAAGCAATATTTCATCAACAGATTTCACTAACGGATTCGTCTCCAAAGGTTCACTAACGGCCTCATCAACGAATTTCACTAACGGATTCGTCCTCAAAGGTTCACTAACGGCCTCATCTACGAATTTCACTAATGAATTCGTCCTCAAAGGTTCACTAACGGTCTCATCAATGAATTTCACTAACGGATTCGTCCTCAAAGGTTCACTAACGGCTCATCTACGGATTTCACTAACGGTTCGTCCTAAAAGGTTCACTAACGGCCTCATCAACGAATTTCACTAACGGATTCGTCCTCAAAGGTTCACTAACGGCCTCATCTACGGATTTCACTAACGGGTTCGTCCTAAAAGGTTCACTAACGGCCTCATCAACGAATTTCACTAACGGATTCGTCCTCAAAGGTTCACTAACGGCCTCATCAACGAATTTCACTAACGGATTCGTCCTCAAAGGTTCACTAACGGCCTCATCAACGGATTTCACTAACGGATTCATCCTCAAAGGTTCACTAACGGCCTCATCAACGGATTTCACTAACGGGTCGTCCTCAAAGGTTCACTAACGGCCTCATCAATGGATTTGACTAACGGGTTCGTCCTCAAAGGTTCACTAACGGCCTCATCTACGGATTTCACTAACGGATTCGTCCTCAAAGGTTTACTAACGGCCTCATCAACGGATTTCACTAACGGATTCGTCCTCAAAGGTTCACTAACGGCCTCATCAACGGATTTCACTAACGGATTCGTCCTCAAAGGTTCACTAACGGCCTCATCAACGATTTCAACGGATTCGCCCTCAAAGGTTCACTAACGGCCTCGTTCAAATGGTTCACTAACGGCCTCATTCAAGATATTCAGCTGGCAGGTTCACCTGAATCATGCCACCACTTCTATCAATAAAAGCCGCTCACACAAGGAGCGCACCACTCTCTCTCGCAACTTCAAATTCTTGCTTTCATCGAGTCTTTGCCTTTTTCTTGGTGATGTCCTCGGCGGGTGTTTTTAACTTTCGTCGACGCGTTTTGCTTTGCAATCCACGTCGCCGAGGGGCTCTGTAGACACCCCGCCTTGGACTGCTCACCCCGATTGCACATTTGATCTTGTGTTTCTCCCTGTTTTAAGTGTTTCCCATTAGTTTCTGTCACTTCCGTTAAGTTCCTGACTGACTTCGTTAAGTCCAGGGACTAAACTGAATGACAGGGCTGACTTTCTAGTCCATTCTGTCAAAATTGCCTTCTCTGAGTCGCGCGCCTCCGACAGGAGGAGTCAGGCGCGCGCGTCTCCCGCCCTCAAAGCAGGAAGCGCGCGCCTCTGGGCGTCAGTTACAGATTTCTGGCTAGGATTCTCTCCCTTGCTCATTTACAGGATTTTGCCCGGGAAGGATTTCTTGGTGACTGAGTTTTGGCACCAAAAACACCCCTCTTTCACCTATAAAAACCTCCCTTTACCTCCATTTTCAAGGACCGGAAAATTGAACTTACAAAAACTATACCAAAATCACTTTCTAAAGGTTCTCCAAGGATCTCATCAAGCAATATTTGAAGTTCTTAAAATTGTAGGTAAAAGTCCATCTTTTCCTTTCTTTTCTACTTCATCTCCTCTCTCTCTTTTTACTCTAATCAAATGTGCAATCATCCAAATCATTTTGGGACATGACTCTAATGATCACCTCATCTCATTGAGGTTGGTTAAGGAGTTATCTCCTACATTCCAAACTCTATTTTAAACCCCCCCCTTTTTATGACTTAAAGAAGAAGAAGAAGAATGTTATTATTCATGTAGATTTTGACCAAGCAAGACCAACTTTAGTTGGGCGAGATGGGTGTTTCGGTACTTCCCATCTCGTAATCTAACCCCCGAACCTTAAAACAAAGAATCTCTGTTTTCGTAATCAAACTTAGGCTATAATCAATAGGTTTTTCTTAGGATAATTCACCGCTCGAGCCTAAAGCCGTGGTTTCCCGGGGTATCTACAGGTCTCTAGAGTCTTCTTCGCATGCCCAAGTCTCTTATCGTACCATGCCAAATACTCTCATGACAAATAAGTGTTGCGGAGACGCGAAAGGAAAGTAAAGCATGAAAACCCCGGCCGGGCCCCACATCTGAGAAAAGAGGATCGAGACGCTAGCGTTCATATAAAGTGTCTTGAAAGAATACTGCCACAAATTCTCATCCCAATCCTCGAGGAGAGTTTGCACCAGACCGTACTGTCGAAGCACTCTCATCGGGTAGTAAAAAGTGATCTCATAAAGAGAGGGGGACACGAATCATGTACGATCCCACTTGTTTCTCTCTCAAAGACCAGATCCGCCATGACGGTACCACCCACTGAATATCGTCAGTCACCATCTCGTCTAAATAAGTCTCCCAACCTGTGAATACGTGTGTTTGAATTTGAAAATATTCATAGTAACATTAAAATTATGAGAGTCGCCACGCCGTTTTAATTATAGCCAAAACATTGAGAAAAAGCATGTTAATGGGTTCGGGGGTCAAATTACAACAAGAGAAGAATATTGAACGTTATCACTCCTATTGCCCGAATTGATCGGTATTTCTATCATGATGCAGTGTATGTAGTGTGTTAGTGTTTGAGACCGGATCCGAAGATTGCCTACGTTCCTCTCAATGTGAGAAGCTCAGGTCAGCGTAGTTCGAGAAGAATTTAGAATAGGCAGAAGAATCGGGATCATGCATAATGAGGGGGAATTACCTAAAGATTAGGGTTTAGAAGTAGTTCCTAGATCATCCTCGGGTTGATGAACCCTCGATCATCATCGGCTATGAAATAACATGCAAGATGAAGATCGCAACCCTAAATATAGCATAAATAAGGTTTTAATCTATGAACACGATGAACATATGAAGAACATATATGAACATATGAATAAACATGCGAAGCATATGAAGAAACTATGAATAAACATGCAAGAACATGAATATTAAAGATCTACATTAGAAATAATGCAAGAACGTGAAGAAATAAGTTAGAAAACTTACCTATGTTGGCAAGAAATAAACCTTGATCTTCTTGGAGGTTTGAATGCTAATTAGAGAGCAAAATTGTGTTTAAGAACTCTCAAATTCGGATCCCCCTAACCAATAGCATGAGATTGGTTTATATAGTAAACTGAGGAAGATCTGATGGTCCAGATCATCCGGGGCGGATGTGGCCGCGTGGCCAATATTGAGGGCGGCGGCGAAAGTGGCCGCGTGGCCATCGTTGCGCGCTGACTTGAAATTCAAGCTAGGGTTTTACTGTTTATACAAGGCAACCCTAAATGTCCATATTTAATGTTTTTCTAGAACATTGAGCTATTTTTGGGAATCCGGGACAAGTCTTTGCAAGGTTTCTAATTCCCATAAAGTCCTTGTATATTTGGGAAAGCCTTAATAAACTCATTTTCAGATCGGGTACTAACAGTAGCCCCTCGGCGACATTTCTTGCAAGGCAATGGAGGGTCGATGATAAAAATAGGAACCGTTCTGAAACATGAGTTTCAAAACAGAGGAAAGGTAAGGGAACGGCTGGACCTTGACAGGCGACCTACGTATCCGCGGGGGAATCAAGCCAAACGTAGTTCAAATCTGATGGGGAAATTGGGAAGGACTGTCCTCTGATGGGGAGCAACGTCTTTTGCTGGGGAAAATGCACCTGCTGGGGATGATACATGACCGCGTCGGTCGGGTGGCTGGACCTTTTCAGGCTTCCTACGTATCCTCCGAGGAATCAAGCCGGTCGTAGTTCAGAGCGATTAGGGAAAAGCGAGCCATCGGACTTCTGCTAGGGATAATAAACCTACGGGCACTATCCTGTATGAAAACGAACATTCGTTAGGAAATGAAGTCATTTGGGAAAAATAAAGATTACGTTGTCTAAATAATCCCAAGATGGAATGGTAAACGCAATCAGGATCGCCAGGGCTCCTACCGATTGTGCTAACGAAACGCCGAGGCTTCTGCCAACCACGATCGATCAAGGATACGTATGTCATAGAGGCGCCGAAGTCTCTACAATCATACGAATCCTAATAATAGGTGCTGGATCTCTCGCAAACAGAAACGCCGAGGCTTCTGCCAATCGCGATTGATCAAGGATACGTATGTCATAGAGGCGCCGAAGTCTCTACAACCGTACGAATCCTAATAATAGATGCTGGATCTCTCGCAAACAGAAACGCTGAGGCTTCTGCCAATCGCGATCGATCTAGGATGCGTATGTCATAGAGGCGCAAAAGTCTCTACAACCATGCGAAGCCTAAGCAAATATTAGGAAATGCAAAAATAATAGATGCTGGATCTCTCGCAAACAGAAACGCCGAGGCTTTTGCCAATCGCGATCGATCTAGGATGCGTATGTCATAGAGGCGCCAAAGTCTCAACAATCATACGAATCCTAAGCAAATATTAGGAAATGCTAAAATGATAGATGCTGGATCTCTCGCAAACAGAAACGCCGAGGCTTTTGCCAATCGCGATCGATCTAGGATGCGTATGTCATAGAGGCGCCAAAGTCTCTAGAACCATACGAATCCTAAGCAAATATTAGGAAATGCTAAAATAATAGATGCTGGATCTCTCGCAAACAGAAACGCCGAGGCTCCTGCCAATCACGATCGATCTAGGATGCGTATGTCATAGAGGCGCCAAAGTCTCTACAACCATACGAATCCTAAGCAAATATTAGGAAATGCTAAAATAATAGATGCTGGATCTCTCGCAAACAGAAACGCCGAGGCTTCTGCCAATCACGATCGATCTAGGATGCGTATGTCATAGAGGCGCCAAAGTCTCTACAACCATACGAATCCTAAGCAAATATTAGGAAATGCTAAAATAGATGCTGGATCTCTTGCAAACAGAAACGCCGAGGCTTCTGCCAATCACGATCGATCTAGGATGCGTATGTCATAGAGGCGCCAAAGTCTCTACAACCATACGAATCCTAAGCAAATATTAGGAAATGCTAAAATAGATGCTGGATCTCCTGCAAACAGAAACGCCGAGGCTTCTGCCAATCGCGATCGATCTAGGATGCGTATGTCATAGAGGCGCCGAAGTGTCTACAACCATACGAATCCTAAGAAAATATTAGGAAATGCTAAAATAATAGATGCTGGATCTCTCGCTAACAGAAACGCCGAGGCTCCTGCCAATCACGATCGATCTAGGATGCGTATGTCATAGAGGCGCCAAAGTCTCTATAACCATACGAATCCTAAGCAAATATTAGGAAATGCTAAAATAATAGATGCTGGATCTCTCGCAAACAGAAACGCCGAGGCTTCTGCCAATCACGATCGATCCAGGATGCGTATGTCATAGAGGCGCCAAAGTCTCTACAACCATACGAATCCTAAGCAAATATTAGGAAATGCTAAAATAATAGATGCTGGATCTCTCGCAAACAGAAACGCCGAGGCTTCTGCCAATCACGATCGATCTAGGATGCGTATGTCATAGAGGCGCCAAAGTCTCTACAACCATACGAATCCTAAGCAAATATTAGGAAATGCTAAAATAGATGCTCGATCTCTCGCAAACAGAAACGCCGAGGCTTTTGCCAATCACGATCGATCTAGGATGCGTATGTCATAGAGGCGCCAAAGTCTCTACAGCCATACGAATCCTAAGCAAATATTAGGAAATGCTAAAATAGATGCTGGATCTCCCGCAAACAGAAACGCCGAGGCTTCTGCCAATCGTGATCGATATAGGATGCGTATGTCATAGAGGCGCCGAAGTCTCTACAACCATACGAATCCTAAGCAAATAATAGGAAATGCTAAAATAGATGCTGGATCTCCCGCAAACAGAAACGCCGAGGCTTCTGCCAATCGCGATCGATCTAGGATGCGTATGTCATAGAGGCGCCGAAGTCTCTACAACCATACGAATCCTAAGCAAATATTTGGTGAAGAATGGAAATTTTAAGGGGCTTTCTGTTCCCAAAGGTATCGAATATCAGTCAAAACAGCGCTAGGGCACCTAAAATGAATCAAAGGGGAATGTACTAGGGTAAAACTGAAATTTTGCATGTTGAGGCAAAGATGATGGATTTTTATGAAGTCGCAAACGGGATGAACTCTCGGGGAGTCACAAAGGTGATAGACTCTCGGGGAGTCCCAAGGGTGACGGACTCTCGGGGAGTCACAAAGGTGATAGACTCTCGGGGAGTCACAAGGGACTCTTTGGTGAGTCACAAGGGCAAATGACCTTTAGGGAGACGCGAAGGAGATGGACTCTCGGGGAGTTACTAATATGGGAAACATGATCTGGGTTCCGCTTATCCTAATTTAGGAGGGGATGAGGCTACGAGCCATTGAGACCAAGGTGTTAGGTAAGGGACATTTTTTGGTTGCCTAGAGGTAGGACCTAAGGCTCCTTTAAGGAAAGGGAATAAGGAAGATGGTGGTCTCCTAATCTTGAGATAGGGATGCCAAAGATGTCACGGCTTCTTGGGCTTTAGATTATGTCTTGGAGATACTGTGGGTTTCTTAGGCTTACAGGCTAGGGATAGGAGTTTATTTAAGCATAAGGAGAGTATTCTATCCTAGGCTTAGTGCTAGGGCTTGGAAAGGTTGAGGTTTGGGAACTTCCTAGATGTTAGGGCTTCGAACAAGGGTTTGGAAACTGGTGTTTAAGGACCATGACTCTCCTAGTTTGGGGACTAGGGTTAGGAATTTCCTAGGTCTAGGAGGCTAGGGCTTGGAGTTGTGGTAGGCTCAGAGGTTGCAAAGGCGTTGGCTTTTAGACATAAGGTTGGGAGTTGGAAAGGTTGTGACTTCTTAGGCTTGAGACCATGGACCGTTGGGAAGAGGGATTGCTTTTGTGGAAGGTCCACTAAGCTTGATGTTAGGGTTCACCATTTTCCGGGATTGGTGACTATGGCTTGGAAATGTTCGTGGTAACCTAGGCTTTGGGCTAGGTTTTAAGGCTAAGGACTGTAAACTTCCTATATTTTGAGACTAAGGTGAAGGAATTTCCTAGGTCTAGGACTAGGGTTTGAAGGGAATGTTGAATCTTAGGCTTGATGATAGAGTTTAAAGAGGATAATTTCTACCTAGGCTTGAGGCTAGGGTTTTAGAAAGAGTGCGACTACCTAGGTAGAGGCTAGGGTTTAGAGCGAATGCGACTACCTAGGCTCGAGGCTAGGGTTTAGAGCGAATGCGGCTTCCTAGGCCTGAGGCTAGGGTTGATTAAGTTTTGGACATGGCATTGCATCCTAGGTTTTGGGTTAAGGTTTAATAAGACGGGGGATTAAGATTGTAAATCTCCTAGGTTTCGAGACTAGGGTTTCGGGAATTTGGAAATGATGTTGCATGCGGGGCTTTGGAAATTCCCTAGAACTTGGGCTAGGGTTAAAAAGGATGTTGCGGTTTCTTAGGCTTAAGGATATGTGACTACCTAGGCTTGAGGCTAGGGTTTGGGGAGAACGCAACTTCTTAGGTTTGAGGCTAGGGTTTGGAAAGAATATCGACTACCTAGGTGAGGCTAGAGTTTGGAGGGAATGTGACTACCTAGGCTCGAGGGTAGGGTTTAGGAAGGATGTGGCTTCCTAGGATTGAGGCTAGGGTTTAAGAAGGATGTAACTTCCTAGGCTTTAGGCTAGGGTTTGGAAGGATGTAATTACCTAGGCTCTAAGTTAGGGTTTGGAAGGGATGTAACTACCTAGGCTCGGGCTAGGGTTTAGGAAGGATGTAATTACCTAGGCTCTAAGTTAGGGTTTGGAAGGGATGTAACTACCTAGGCTCGGGGCTAGGATTTGGAGACCGAAAGCATTTGAAGGTTTGTCTTGGTTTACACCGAGCAAGTTTGAGGTCTAAGAGTGTTGCGGTTTGGGGCAAATGAGCTTGATACCTTGTGGCTGGATAGGCTCGATAGATTAGACCTAGGCTAAAGTTCTAGGGTTTAGCTAGGGTAAGACTCAGACATGTGTTAAGGAGACCGGGGCCTAATGGAATGGTAGGCATGAGATCTAGGAGATCGAAGGCTAGGCAGGGTAGCTGTCGCGACCCCGGACCCCGCGGGCCCGAGACCGCGAGCTGGACGTCGACTTAAAACCAAAACTCTAAAATATAGAAGTTAAAAATTTCATTTTGAATCAAAAGATGATAACACAAGGTTTTACAAATCCAAGTTTAAATCAACAAAGTACATCCAACATAAGATCCACAGCTTATACCCAAAAGAATAAAATATACAATTCTTAATGACGTCAATAATGGTAAAACTATCCCCAAAAGGTTATACATTTAAATAATGTAAACCGATCCATAACAACCTGCCCCAAAATCTCAATCCTCTCGACGTCCACCTTGAACCGCGAATCCTAATCCTTTTCCTCCTGGGGGGGGGGTTAAGGAAAAACAAAGATGGAAATAAACGGGGTGAGATAAAATCTCAGTAAGTTACTAATGCAACTACATGACATGCTAATATGCAATGACCAATAGCAATTAACATAAGACAGATAGCAGCGGAATAATAAGTGACATGCTGACGAACGGTAACATCCAATAATCAATCATATAAATAAACATATAACAACAAATGAGAGGCTCCCTATCGCCAACCGTCCCATACCGGTTGGAAATAACGACCAGCTCATCATGCAACACATAAAGCTGAAATAAACACTCATAAGTGGATACATAGCCAAGGTTTCACCCAACTGAAAGAACCAAATAAAGGTCGCTGCGCAGCTTCAATAATCAACCATCAACATCTTCATAATAGCATGAAAGCCGAAGAGAAAACCCCCAGTCAGAAGCGACCCATCAACCCATCAATCAAACAAACCATCTTCATAGTAGCATAAAAGCTGAAGAGAAAACCGGTACCGGAACCAATAACCAAATGAAGTGTCACAAAGGACGGGAGACATGCCACAAAGTCATGCTCCAAGTATAGCTAAAATGCACACAAAGGAGCTAGCTCTTCTCACATCCAAGGCCAATCTGGAGGAGGGTAATAATGGGGCAAAACAATGGTCAACAATCACAATGGACTTGGCTTGTGCCATCATAATGTTTCGCATCGCCCAAACACACACAAAATACCAGCTGGACTTTCAAGTAAAGGCTAAGTAATAAAATACTAGCACAATAAACAACCATTGATTCCAAAGTAGGGAATCATACCAATTAATCACCATGAAAGATGCAAACGATTACTCATGAAGAGTTCAACAACAACGAACACAAGAAGTATCTCATAAAAGAGCACAACAATGATAAACGGAATCTCTCATAAAGAGCACAACAACATTGATCATTGAAACAAGATGATTCCCAGACAACGCACGGTAAACAACTAAGGATTCCAAAGTAGGAAATCAGAATGAATACACCTTAAGGTTAATCAAACCGTAGGTACCCAATTGCCAATTCACGCTTTATCTCCGTTCATAACGAACCCATTCTAAACATCCCAAACGAATCCAAAAGGTTACACTTATTAGAACATGATCACGACTGGACTAAACCCTACACTTTGGTGTTCAGTAACCACCCTCTAGGTATTGTAGGGCATCGCCTAAAACCTAGACCAAGACTCACTCGAAAATCAATTCGATTGGAACAATCACGAACACATCATAAGATGCCCAAACATATACCAAATGATCATCACAAAGATAAGTCAAACAAACAATACCTCAATAAGATGTTCCAAATCCCAATTAACACTTAATTATTTCAAACACAAACTTGATCACAAAGGACCCAATTCTATCACTAGAGCGTACTACAATGATCACTAAGGTCGACTAGAATGACACCAAAGACTTAGACCAAAACACGTTCTTCAATCACACAAATTAACAAAATGAAAACTTTCAGAGTACTGTGCGGCCGCAAAAGGACTGTGCGGTCGCCCAAAATCCTTCAAAACAAGAACAAAAGCTTTCAGAATGTTGTGGCGGTCGCCCAGGAAATTTTGGGCGGTCGCACAAGGCTCTGGTCCGCCGGAAATCGGGAAGAACAACTTGGGTTCTTCCATTTTTATACCCACAAACACATTCAACAAAATCCAACCTTCCAACTAGTTTTACTATGTACCAAACACAACTATAAGTCCCAAAAGACTCATACAACAACATTTAACAAAAACCAAAATCAAGAATCAAACCCAACATTCTAAAATCACCATTTTGACCAAAACCAAATAAATTCCAAATAATTCCAAACTCAACCAAACTTCAAATATAACACATCAAGCGTAATATAAAAACATGATATGAACACTTTAGCTAAAAAATGGGGAAAAGCAACTTACCCGGATTTTCTCAAAGTTACCGGAACTCGAAATTTCTTGGCTTCCTACGATCCTATCGATGATCTAAACAAGATTCATGTTTTAAGAAATGAGAAATAATGAGAGGAAGAGGAAGGAATGAAGAGAGAAGGAAGAAGATGAAACTTACCCCTTTTTCTTCTAAGGGAGGAGAGAGAGAGCTGGGAGAGAGGGATGGAGGTGGAGTGTGAGGGTGAAAGAGTAGGGTGAGGGAGGTGAGTAGGGAGAAGATGAAGATTGAAATGTTACACCTAGCCCCCTTCCCCCACTAACTAGCACAATTACTTACACTCCCGACTAACAATTAAGACTCAACACTTCCACACTAGCCCAAATAACTCGAATAAAATGCTAGGCATAATTATTATAACACATAAAATGCACACATAATATTTAAATAAATAATAATTTAAATAAATAAATAAGCAAATAAATAAATAATAATTATTTATTACTAATAAAATAGAGCCTAGTTTTCGGGTCGTGACATTCACTCCCCCTTAAAGAAAATTCGACCGAATTTTAACGAGACTTACCTGAAGACCAAATAGGTACGGATACGGTTGTTCCGCCATTTCTCAAATTCCTCAATGTCCAATCTATCCCACTACAAGGTAACCTTAATTAATGCTTACGATAACACCACCTCTCGAACCGAATCATTACATCATTAACTTCATTACTAATCAAAATCCGTATTCAAGCTTGCCTTATTCATAACCTTAACTACACCGCCAAAGGTACTTCCATTTGTAAATCGCATACTTAGTAGTATTCCCCAGAAAATCAAAACATTACCATCTCGAGCTAAATTAGCTTTTAAAATATAAAAAGGCTAAAGAAATTTCTATTCCCACAATATTCATCAAAGGCTATATCTCTAAAGATTCCCATTATAGTGCTCTCGCTCTAGGTAGCACTTTAAACTAAAGGTGTAATGTAAACCCAAAATTTTAATACAAATGTTCACTTAAATCTACGCCATATATCATCGTCATAAAACTCCAATCCTTGAAAGCCTAAAATAATACGAATACTCAGTAGTCCGAAAATGATCTAAATTTCATCTTCACGGTATTTCCTCTAACTCCCTTTTTAGTTAATAATCTGTGCTCATATACCCAAGGAAATCTACAAATCTCAAATCCTCAATAACTAACCCAAGTTAGTCTTTCACGCATGCATTTATTAACCTAATGATACTTAGGTTTAATAGTACTATCATAATAATAAACCAATTAGCTAGCAACGTTCCAACTGACCCGATACCAAATCATGATATTCCTTAATTATGCCCAAGTATTGATACTCCACTTCCTTCACACACCCTTGATCCTCTTCGGGAAACGCCACCAAGAAGGGATTTAGAACCATAGAACCACTATCTAACCAAAATTTCAAAATGCCCTTAACATAGATTGAGAAATTATTACTCTCCCAAAATGTACTTAGTCCCTTCTGACTTAACACGCTTACCTCCATTAATGATCATAACTCCTACAACAAACTCATCATCCATAACAAATCGTACACCTCTCCATGCTAATCCATTCCGACACATTCACGGAGATGCACTAAAAGTGACCAAAATTTTCCTCAAGAGATCCTCATTGAATCCTCAACTCCTATAACTCAACCGATACAATATGGATATTGATCTAAATATTAGCATTACAACCTTGTACCATAACAACTCAATTTAACCCAAGCTTCTCCTCAAACACTGGGTACTATTCGGAAGAAAACGAAAATCTTACGAATGATATATACACCCAACAAATTGACCGAAACTAAATACTCGGATTTCAATTAAGAAAAGACAGGTATAACTCTACCCAAAGGAACGGTCTCAAACAGTTTTAAGAAATTAGGAATGGAGAATATAACAATCCCTTTCAACAATAGATTAAAGCAATAGTAACATCAAAATCTTGTAATAGCAACATGGCTAATTTAGCAGGTGAGACATAACCACACTTAAGCACATAAGACTTCATCAGATACCCTAAACTCCTCCATAGGAGTAGACACCTACAACACATAAGTCAAAGACTCAGAAGAAGTAAATGCAACTAAATGCACAGAAGCACATAAGTGCGATGATCCTAAATGCACGCGCTCGCTCCCCCACGACGCAAAATAATACCTCCTGAAACTATCCGTTACCCGGTGAGTGCTGATTGATTGCAAATACTCTACCCGAAACCTTAGGCTTCCCCGAAGCATCTCTCTTCTGACCCTGTGATATTCTAGTTCCTGTCCCCGATGACTGAACTCTAAACCTCGGACAATCTCTAACGAAGTGTCCCAACTGACCACACTTCACACATTTTCCTTGCTTCTTCCAACACTTGTCTTCTGAGTGTCCTTTCCTCTGACAGTAGCTGCAGACTTTCCCATTTCGTGTCCCCTTATTAGAACCTTGATTTCCTACTGTTGGTTGCCCTTGCAGTTGCCCTCTGAATCGAGTTTGCACTCCAGAATTACTTCTGTTATCCGAATGTTGCTGTTGTGACTTACTCTGCCCTCCTTGCTTACCCGGGTTAACCATCTCAGTCTTCCTTTTGTGTTCCCCAATATCCTGCTCAATCAAGTAGGCTCGATCCACCGCATCCTGAAAAGGTTGAATTCTTTGGGCTAAAAGTTGAGTCCTAATAGCTGTCTTCAAACCCCTGATCAATCTCATCGCTTTCTGCTCCTCCGTCCGCACAAGGTAGTCACAACACCTAGCTAATTCTGCGAACTTAGCCGAGTACTGTGCTACTGACATCATGCCTTGCTCCAAGCTGAGGAACTCGATATCCTTCCGGTTTTGATTCACTAGAGAGATAAAATGATCCTTGAATTTCCTCACGAACCATTCCCAAGGATATGGTACAAGAGTCGCATCCCAACTGGTTTTCAGTGCCTTCCACCAATGTTTCGCAGTCCCCACGAGCTTAAAAGCTGAAAACAGAACCCTATCCTCATCAGTGCAACCAAAGACATCGTAGATTTTCTCCATCGATTCTATCCATAGCTCGGCTTTCTTCACATCAGGCTCACCGTCGTACTCACTTGGTTTCAACTTTAAGAACTGCTCCAACCCATATCGCGGAGGTGCTACATGTTCCTCTCTCGGCCCTTAGTCACGAATTGATTTCACGGCCTCCTCAAACCTGCCCTGAAACACTGCACGGTTTTCATCCCTTAGACCATTAAGATTCTGAGTCCCACTGATGTCTTCACCAGCTCTTCTAGCCATCACAAACAAATACCTGCATAAAATACTCATCGTTACTCACTCCGAACACAACTACCCTCCTAGGTCATACTAGTCCACCTAGACTTATACTTAGAGCTAAACCATAGCTCTGATACCAACTGTCGCGACCCCGGACCCCGCGGGCCCGAGACCGCGAGCTGGACGTCGACTTAAAACCAAAACTCTAAAATATAGAAGTTAAAAATTTCATTTTGAATCAAAAGATGATAACACAATGTTTTACAAATCCAAGTTTAAATCAACAAAGTACATCCAACATAAGCTCCACAGCTTATACCCAAAAGAATAAAATATACAATTCTTAATGACGTCAATAATGGTAAAACTATCCCCAAAAGGTTATACATTTAAATAATGTAAACCGATCCATAACAACCTGCCCCAAAATCTCAATCCTCTCGACGTCCACCTTGAACCGCGAATCCTAATCCTTTTCCTCCTGGGGGGGGGTTAAGGAAAAACAAAGATGGAAATAAACGGGGTGAGATAAAATCTCAGTAAGTTACTAATGCAACTACATGACATGCTAATATGCAATGACCAATAGCAATTAACATAAGACAGATAGCAGCGGAATAATAAGTGACATGCTGACGAACGGTAACATCCAATAATCAATCATATAAATAAACATATAACAACAAATGAGAGGCTCCCTATCGCCAACCGTCCCATACCGGTTGGAAATAACGACCAGCTCATCATGCAACACATAAAGCTGAAATAAACACTCATAAGTGGATACATAGCCAAGGTTTCACCCAACTGAAAGAACCAAATAAAGGTCGCTGCGCAGCTTCAATAATCAACCATCAACATCTTCATAATAGCATGAAAGCCGAAGAGAAAACCCCCGGTCAGAAGCGACCCATCAACCCATCAATCAAACAAACCATCTCCATAGTAGCATAAAAGCTGAAGAGAACCCGGTACCGGAACCAATAACCAAATGAAGTGTCACAAAGGACGGGAGACATGCCACAAAGTCATGCTCCAAGTATAGCTAAAATGCACACAAAGGAGCTAGCTCTTCTCACATCCAAGGCCAATCTGGAGGAGGGTAATAGGGGCAAAACAATGGTCAACAATCACAATGGACTTGGCTGTGCCATCATAATGTTTCGCATCGCCCAAACACACACAAAATACCAGCTGGACTTTCAAGTAAAGGCTAAGTAATAAAATACTAGCACAATAAACAACCATTGATTCCAAAGTAGGGAATCATACCAATTAATCACCATGAAAGATGCAAACGATTACTCATGAAGAGTTCAACAACAACGAACACAAGAAGTATCTCATAAAAGAGCACAACAATGATAAACGGAATCTCTCATAAAGAGCACAACAATATTGATCATTGAAACAAGATGATTCCCAGACAAGGCACTGTAAACAACTAAGGATTACAAAGTAGGAAATCAGAATGAATACACCTTAAGGTTAATCAAACCGTAGGTACCCAATTGCCAATTCACGCTTTATCTCCGTTCATAACTAACCCATTCTAAACATCCCAAACGAATCCAAAAGGTTACACTTATTAGAACATGATCACGACTGGACTAAACCCTACACTTTGGTGTTCAGTAACCACCCTCTAGGTATTGTAGGGCATCGCCTAAAACCTAGACCAAGACTCACTCGAAAATCAATTCGATTGGAACAATCACGAACACATCATAAGATGCCCAAACATATACCAAATGATCATCACAACGATAAGTCAAACCAATAATACCTCAATAAGATGTTCCAAATCCCAATTAACACTTAATTAATTTCAAACACAAACTTGATCACAAAGGACCCAATTCTATCACTAGAGCGTACTACAATGATCACTAAGGTCGACTAGAATGACACCCAAGACTTAGACCAAAACAACACGTTCTTCAATCACACAAATTAACAAAATGAAAACATTCAGAGTACTGTGCGGCCGCCCAAAAGGGACTGTGCGGTCGGCCAAAATCCTTCAAAACAAGAACAAAAGCTTTCAGAATGTTGTGCGGTCGCCCAGGAAATTTTGGGCGGTCGCACAAGGCTCTGGTCCGCCGAAATCGGGAAGAACAACTTGGGTTCTTCCATTTTTATACCCAAAACACATTCAACCAAAATCCAACCTTCCAACTAGTTTAGTAATGTACCAAAACAACTTATAAGTCCCAAAAGACTCATACAACAACATTTAACAACCAAAATCAAGAATCAAACCCAACATTCCTAAAATCACCATTTTTGACCAAAACTCAAAATAAATTCCAAACTCAACCAAACTTCAAATATAACACATCAAGCATAATATAAACATGATATGACACTTTAGCATAAAAATGGGGGAAAAGCAACTTACCCGGATTTTCTCAAAGTTACCGGAACTCGAAATTTCTTAGCTTCCTACGATCCTATCGACGATCTAAACAAGATTCATGTTTTAAGAAATGAGAAATAATGAGAGGAAGAGGAGGAAGAAATGAAGAGAGAAGGAAGAAGATGAAACTTACCCCTTTTTCTTCTAAGGGAGGAGAGAGAGAGCTGGGAGAGAGGGATGGAGGTGGAGTGTGAGGGTGAAAGAGTAGGGTGAGGGAGGTGAGTAGGGAGAAGATGAAGATTGAAATGTTACACCTAGCCCCCTTCCCCCACTAACTAGCACAATTACTTACACTCCCGACTAACAATTAAGACTCAACACTTCCACACTAGCCCAAATAACTCGAATAAAATGCTAGGCATAATTATTATAACACATAAAATGCACACATAATTATTTAAATAAATAATAATTTAAATAAATAAATAAGCAAATAAATAAATAATTATTATTTATTACTAATAAAATATAGCCTAGTTTTCGGGTCGTGACAGTAGCGTTGGGACATAAGGTTTTCAAGCGGGTAAGTCTTTTGTCCTAGAGAAACCACGTTATGGATTAGGACCAAGCAGGCTTGAGGTCGGCCAAGGAGAAATGGATTGGGATTGGATGATCCTAGTACCTAATACGCATGTCGGGCTTGGATCCTAGAGTGTTTGAAAGTTTAGGCTAGGTGCGAACCGTAGGTGCAGGAAATGGTTTTGGATATATGACCATGTTGGCGCTTTAGGTAAAGGGATTGAGTGTCCAAGACTTTGCTTGAGTACAATAGGTACCTTAAGTTGGATTGGGTATGCTTTGGTCTCGCGTGACCAAGCTCGTTCGGCGATTGCAAAGGTGGGTTTGGTATGGGACTAAAGGTGTTAAGCGCATGATTTTTTACTGGACGGGTTTTGATATCTTTATGGCATATCACGGTACGCGGGAGGTCCTATGTGTTCGAGCACGTTTGAGGTTTGGACTCGTGGGGAAGAAAGGTTTGAGATCCATGGAGTTCAAAGGTGGACCTTGTAGGTGGTGAGTTTTAGACTCGGCTCGGATTAAGTAGGTTAGAGACCTAAGTGGTTGAAGGTCAGACGAGGAAGTCTTTTGAAGCTAAGGAGTGACACTAGGTTTAAGAGTGGCAGGGCCATGGTTTGGGTATGACAGTATGCGTAGATGGCATTGTTTTGGTTGGACCAAGCAGGCTTGGGAACTAAAGAGTTCTAAGGGTCGACATCTAAGGTTATAGACCTAGAGGGTAGACAGTTTTGTGATCTAAAGGGTTTAGGAGTTGAGACCTAAGGTGTGAATCGGATATGCTAGAGACCTATAAGGTAGGTGTTTGGCGGCCTTGCATGGACTTGGGATCTAAGGGATAGTTCAATAGGTTAGACTGGGTAGACCTAAGAGGTTGGAATGAGGAGGATAAGAGAGCTATTGCTTAGACAAGGTAAGGATGAGTATGTGTTGGTAGGTTTGAGATCTAGGAGATCGGGTAGGCTCGGGACCGGTAGGTTCGGGACCTAATGGGTCACCCTAAGGATTTGGCTTTGGTTAACTGGTTTAAGGTCTGAAGTTTTGGGTGGAACCGGTTTGAGGCCGAAGGGGTCATGCTACGAACTTACGGAAGGTCGAGCTAAGAGGTTATGATGTAACGTAGGTAAGACTCACCGGGTAGGTTTGGGACCTAGGTAAGACTGATCGGGTAGGCTCGGGACCTAGAGAGTTTATGGTGTAACTTAGGCAAGACTGACCGGGTAGGCTTGGGACCTAAGGTTTTGAACCAGGTAGGTTGGGACCTAAGGGTATCCTATTGTGTAGGAAATAGGGTGAAGGACCGAATCAACTCAAGAACCACGGAGATGGGTCTCAGATGGATCGAGGATGTTTTTACAATTTTGTGGAGACCGGGCGTGCGGGTTTATAAACAAAGTGTCGGGGAGGAGAAAACTTTATGAAAGTGTTATGATCTTATACAGATGCCTTATAATTAATTATGATTCTAATCAATCCAAATAGGTCGTCGCGTGCCGAGTTTGACGATGAGGGGTGCCCTTCTTCTAAGTGTATCCTTGTTGACGCCTCGATATTCTCTGGGAAACCACATAGTTGACCCATTCTGTTGGGGATTATCTAATTTGGTGAGCGGGTACCCTCCCTCCTTTGAGAAACTCTACGTCAAGCTTGATGATGAGGGATGCCCTTCTTCTAAGTATGTGCTTGATGAAGCCCCAGCATTCTTTGAGAAACCTTATGGTCGGTCCTTTAGGGAAGCCCCAGTTGCGTAGAGCGGGGTATCCTCCCTCCTTTGAGAAATCCTACGTCGAGCTTGATGATGAGGAGTCCTCTTCTTCTAAGTATGTGCTTGATGAAGCCCCGGCATTCTTTGAGAAACCTTATGGTTGGTCCTTTATTGCTAGGGAAGCCCCAGTTGCGTAGAACGGGGTATCCTACCTCTTTTAAGACGCACCCTTTTTTCTGCCTAGACCGCCCTTGCGGGTTTTCAATCTAGCGGGCATCTCTTTTGCGTCAATTTTTTTTTTTTTTTTTTTTTTTTTTTTGAAATTATTCAGTCGACTCAAAAAAGGAAAAAAGAATTGTTTGAAAACATGCGGGGGGCATTTTGGGGAGAGTAAGAGAGAGAGAGAGAGAGATAGTACTCACATTTTGACTCTTTGAGCAACTGAGGGTATATATGTACAAAAGGGAGGAAGCCCCTGCTTTGACAGAAAGTAAGTGTTTAGCTCTTTCCTAGATTGTAGAACGGAAGACTTGTCGAAACTTTTGAAAATTGTTTTATTCAAGATTCTCATTTGATTGCTCGAGAATGGACCTCGTTGATTAGTTAATGAGTTATGGTTAATTGGTAAACAAGTAGCCTCAAATTAATAAATGTTTTGATCAATTGTGAATGAAGAAGTCAGGAATAGAAATATGGGGGAAGAGAGAAGAGAAGGAAAATTGGCTATGAGGTGGGTTGTGTATATTTTGGACCGGACCCTAAGGTTGCCTACGTTCTCCTCAATGTGAGAAGCTCAGGTCCGCGTAGTTCGGGGATGACCCGCTTGACGATGGTGTCGGGTTTCAGTGGGTATGTGTGGGAGGAAAGAAAGGAAAGAAAGTTGGCCCAAGGTAGGTTATGTTTGGCTTTGAGTGGTCGCCCGGTTGACGATGAAGTTGGGTTTTGAGTTTAGGGTGTGAGGTTCGTTTGAGGTGAGTTGTTCTTTGTAGCTCATTGCGGTGGATTACTCCTTTGTAGTTGTTGCAGTGGATTGCTCCATCGTAGTTATCATGGGTTGCTGCCGTTTATCTACTTTGTAAGGAAAGAAAGGAAAATAGAACATTTGAGGTGAAAAGAAAATGAGACTTTTACTTTTCTATGGTGATAGCCCCTTCTATTTTTCTTTATTTTTTTTATTTTATCTCTTTGTGCACACCCTTTTTTTGCCTAGGCCGCCCTTTCGGGTTTTCAACCTAGCGGGCTTCTTTTTGTGCGAAGCTCTAACTTTTGCCTAGGTCGCCCTTTTGGGTTTCATCCTAGCGAGCCATATTTTTTTATATTTGTACATGAAACATTGGGCAAGACAAGCCCCTAGTTTGCTTTCGCCTCTCTCGATTGTGAGGTAGCTTCCTTATAGTTCAAGCGGCCTTTTGCTGGCGGCGGGCATCCTAGCCCCTTGATTTTCACCGTAGAGCTCCATTGGATTATCACGTGCACCAATGAATGACTTCGTGCACTTGTCTTATATTTGCGATGGAATACGGATAGCCCCAGTGTAACGGCATGTAGTACTCATGATGGAACAAACCAACCCTTTAAATTGTGGCAGCATGGATGTCTATTTGATGATGAGCAACCGCAGTCCATTCCTTTGTCACGACCTTATAAAAAGGGGTCTAATGGTGGGATGAGAGGCGTATGAGGATAGTGTATAGGAGAAGGTGTATATAGAGAGTGTACATGAAGTGTGTACAAGGGGTGAGTGTATAGAGAGAGTGTATGGGGGTAGAATGTAGAGAGAAGGGAAAGTGATTCGTTCATCCCAATTGATCGAAGCATTTGTTATTTTGAGATTAATCGTTTACTTAGTTATGTGAATGGTTTGTGGGTCCATTTACCTTTTAATGAGTCGTCATTAATGAGTAAGATTAAGATTAATTCATCATATAAAGATATAGCAATCAAGCGAAAATGGTGAATAAGACAATTTTCATGAAATTGATATATGCAAGCTTATGTCTCAAGTCTAGAGAGAAAATAAAAGAAATAAAGACCTTTTTATTGGAACTAAAAGATTTAAACTGACTAGTCCGGGGTGGACTTTTACATAAAGAAACAAAAATCGTCCAAGGTGGACTTTTGACTAAGGACACTCTAGAACCTACGAAGACTGAATGACCCTTTTCTTTTCTTTTATTTAAAGGAGGTAGCCCCAATTTCCTCTTTTGCCCATGCCCATGTATTCCGTTGGCGGGTGATGGCTCCGCTGTCAATGAGGCTTTGAATCTTTCTCCTCAATTAGACGCAATCTTCGGTGTCATGCCCAATGTACTGGTGGTATTGGCAGTGTTTGGAGGGATCCAAGCATTGCTTCACCCTACTTGGTTCATAGTTGATCAAAGGAGACAACTTGCCGGCTTGAACTAGACTTTTGAAGAGTTTGGCTAACGGCATACCTAAGTCGTCGAATTCGCGCTCGTCCTTCCTTTCACGAACTGTCTTTGAGGGTGATTTAGGTACCGGCACCCCTTGTTGATGAGTAGTCATAGGAGGCATCCCGATGGGGACAGTCTGTGGCGGCCCGTATATTTGAGGAGCGTACGGGTGTTGACATTGGGCAAGAGGGAGAACTCGACTGAGGTAATCATAAACGCCATGAATGTCAGACAAATGGCGCCTCTCGATATCTCTTAGGGTCTTATGCATCTCCTTCTGAAAGTGTGTTGCTTGCTCGTTGAGAATGGCCTTAAAGTGGATTGCTTGTTCATCGAGGATGGCTTCGAAGTGGGATGCTTGCTTACTGAGAGCAGTACCGGTGTAGAGGATTGTCTCGGGATCTTGGGTAGTAGCTTCAGTTGCAACTTCGATGTTCCTTGCAGTCGACATGATGCAGAACTCTATGTCATGAAAGAATTAGATTCGTATTTAATGATAAGGCATCGTTATAAGAATCATTTTTTGAAAACGAGTAGGTCTCCACATTTTTGAAATGCATTTTGGTAAAAAATTGAAAGTTTGACAGGGCCGAAGTTGCCTACATTCCCCTTATCATGAGGGAGAGGTCCCACAAAAATAAGAGGCTCAGGTCGCCGTAGTTCGAATCAAGTTAGACTTTTAAAAAGAGGTGAGAGATGACCATAGGGGTCAAAAAGAGGGAGATGACTCGGTCCTTGGTCAATCATGGGTGAGGAAGACCTATAGGAGTTGGGTTTGATTGAGTAGGGTATGGTTTGACCGAAATTTGACCTAAGGTTTACCTAAGGTTTGAGACAAGAAGTGGTTCAAGCTAGGATGCGACGATAATGGTGGGTTGACCTAGATGGGTAAAGGATAGGTCGACCTAAATGAGAAGGGTTGGATTGACCTATATGGTGAATGAATCAAGATAGCGGGTTGTAGCGGTTTGCCTATGGGATGATCTAAGCGGGATGGACATGGTTTGACCTAGGCGGGTCTAAGGTTGACCTATTCGGGTTGGTGGATTAAGGAAGGTTGGAGATTGACCTAGATGGATCCAAGATAGGTAAGTCGATCTAAGCGGGTCACGGGGTGACCTTGGCGGGTCAAAGGTGAAGGGGTAGTTTTAACCTAAGACGGGCAGGTTGACCTAAATGGGTCAAGGATGGTGTGTATACCTAAACGGGTTGACCTAGGTTGGTCTGGACGACGGTGGGTCAAGATGACGGTTTGACCTAAGCGGGTTAGGACCAAAGGTAATTGGGTTCACTTATGGAATCAAAAATTGACCTAAGAGGTCGAAAACGGATAAGGTTGACCTAGGAGTCCAAGTTTGACCTAAGAGGTCGAAGGTGATTGGGTTGACCTAGGAGGTCAAAGGTTGACCTAAGAGGTCAACGGGTGATAATGTTGACCGAGGGGTCCAAGGGTAGACCTAAGAGGTCAAAGGTGGATGAGGTTGACCTAAGAGGTCAAAGGCGGATGAGAATGACCTATGGGGTCAAAGGTTGACCTAAGAGGTCAAAGACGATAAAGTTTACCTAGGGGGTTAAATGTGATAGGGTTGTCCTAGGAGGTCAAGGGTTGACCTAAGAGGTCGGAGGCGGATAAAGTTGGCCTAGGCGGTCAAGGGTTGACCTAAGAGGTCGAGGGGTGACCTAAGAGGTCGAGGGTGATAAGGTTGACCTAGGAGGTCAAGGGTAGACCTAAGAGGTCAAAGGTGGATAAAGTTGACCTAGGGGGTCAAAGGTAGACCTAAGAGATCAAAGGTTGGTACGGTTGACCTAGGAGATCAAAGGTTAACTTAAACGGATAAGATTGACCCAGGGGGTCAAAGGTTGACTTAAACGGATAAGATTGACCTAGGGGGTCAAAGGTTGGCCTAAGAGGTCAAAGGGTGGTAAGGTTGACCTAGGAGGTCAAAGGTTGACCTAGGGGGTCAAAGGTTGGCTTAAGAGGTCAAAGGTAGATAAGGTTGACCTTGGGGGTCAAAGGTTGGGAAGGTTGACCTAGGTGGTCGAAGGTTGACCTAGGAGGTCAAAGGTAGTAAGGTTGACCCAGGGGGTCAAAGGTTGACCTAGGAGGTCAAAGGTTGGCTTAAGAGGTCAAAGGTAGATAACGTTGACCTTGGGGGTCAAAGGTTGGGAAGGTTGACCTAGGTGGTCGAAGGTTGACCTAGGAGGTCAAAGGTAGGTAAGGTTGACCCAGGGGGTCAGAGGCCAAAGGATGGTGGGATTTTGACCAAAGCGGGTCGAGATGAAGGGTAGGCCCAAATGGATCGCAATGATGGGTAGGTAACCTAGATAGGCCAAGATGAGGAATTTTGATAGATGGCCCAAGGGGTGAGCGATGGACCTTAGAGGTCGTCTAGATGCAATGCACATTTTATTTTGTGAAAAGTTTTGCATTTATTTACATCCTAAATGGTTGGTCTAAGGAGTGTCCTAATCTCTATGTGTGGGTTGACACGGGTAAGGTAAAAAGTTCCCACCGCTCGCGAAACGTACACGGTGAGTGGAGTAGACGAGTGACTCGAAAAGAGGGCGGCAGTAGCGCACAAATTCCTGCACATCGGATACTCCGGGTAATGGGGACCTGTGCAGTGCTGACACGGACTAGTGGTAGTGTGTGGTAAAAACTAATTCTTTTTTTTTAGGGAGAAAAGAGAGAAGTTTTTAATGTTAGGATGATGCAATGCAATGCATGAGAGAGAGAGAAGAGAGAGAGAGAGAGAGAGAGAGAGAGAATAATGTACAAGGGAGCATAGCAGAGTTTTGTTTGACCCTAATACTAAGACGAAAACAACAAAGGTACAAGGATACAAGGTATATACAAAGTACAAGTATCAAGAATTAACATTGCGGGGTGCACGGGTGCATGTGTAAACATGCCAAGTATGTGAGGTGCATGTATAAACATGGCAAGTGTGTGCATGTGTAAACATGGCAAGTATGTGTAGGGTGCATGCGTAATCATGGCAAGTGTGTGAGGTGCATGTGTAAACATGGCAAGTGTGCATGAGGTGCACGTGTAAACATGGCAAGTGTGTGCATGTGTAAACATGGCAAGTGCGTGCATGTGTAAACATGGAAAGTGTGTGTGGGGTGCATGTGTAAACATGGCAGGTGTGTGCATGTGTAAACATGGCAAGTGTGTGCATGTGTAAACATGGCAAGTGTGTGTAGGTGCATGTGTAAACATGGCAGGTGTGTGTAGGGTGCATGTGTATACATGGCAGGTGTGTGTAGGGTGCATGTGTAAACATGGAAAGTGTGTGCATGTGTAAACATGGCAGGTGTGTGCATGTGTAAACATGGCAGGTGTATGCATGTGTAAACATGGCAGGTGTGTGTATGTGTAAACATGGCAAGTGTGTGCATGTGTAAACATGGCAAGCATCATGATGTGACGAAAGTTAGACCCACTAAGTTTGAAAAAGTTTCAAAGCAGTCTCCAGCAGAGTCGCCACTGTGAATACGTGTGTTTGAATTTGAGAATATCATAGTAACATTAAAATTATGAGAGTCGCCACGCCGTTTTAATTATAGCCAAAACATTGAGAAAAAGCATGGTAATGGGTTCGGGGGTCAAATTACAACAAGAGAAGAATATTGAACGTTATCACTCCTATTGCCCGAATTGATCGGTATTTCTATCATGATGCGGTGTATGTAGTGTGTTAGTGTTTGAGACCGGATCCGAAGATTGCCTACGTTCCTCTCAATGTGAGAAGCTCAGGTCAGCGTAGTTCGAGAAGAATTTAGAATAGGCAGAAGAATCGGGATCATGCATAATGAGGGGGAATTACCTAAAGATTAGGGTTTAGAAGTAGTTCCTAGATCATCCTCGGGTTGATGAACCCTCGATCATCATCGGCTATGAAATAACATGCAAAGATGAAGATCGCAACCCTAAATATAGCATAAATAAGGTTTTAATCTATGAACACGATGAACATATGAAGAACATATATGAACATATGAATAAACATGCGAAGCATATGAAGAAACTATGAATAAACATGCAAGAACATGAATATTAAAGATCAACATTAGAAATAATGCAAGAACGTGAAGAAATAAGTTAGAAAACTTACCTATGTTGGCAAGAAATAAACCTTGATTTTCTTGGAGGTTTGAATGCTAATTAGAGAGCAAAATTGTGTTTAAGAACTCTCAAATTCGGATCCCCCTAAACCAATAGCATGAGATTGGTTTATATAGTAAACTGAGGGGAAGATCTGATGGTCCAGATCATCCGGGGCGGATGTGGCCGCGTGGCCAATATTGAGGGCGGCGGCGAAAGTGGCCGCGTGGCCATCGTTGCGCGCTGACTTAAAATTCAAGCTAGGGTTTTACTGTTTATACAAGGCAACCCTAAATGTCCATATTTAATGTTTTCTAGAACATTGAGCTATTTTTGGGAATCCGGGACAAGTCTTTGCAAGGTTTCTAATTCCCATAAAGTCCTTGTATATTTGGGAAAGCCCTAATAAACTCATTTTCAGATCGGGTACTAACACAACCGCTGCTAGTCATGCACTAAAATCTCTCCGCAATTCCCCTGCTATGATAGACCCATGGGCGCACATTCTGAGACACTGCCAGATTATTCACTCGGAGCCTCTCTTGGAGCCACATGGTTAACAGCCTGTCGCTACCTCTAGTCATGTTGCCATACATAGCATGCTGGGAAATACCGCAGATGGTCTCCGCTAGAATAACTGGTACAATGTTGTGACCCAATCAGGCCCGAATCACCATGTCCAAGCATGCTATGCTAGCAAATCCTACCTCCAAAGGGAAAAACGCAAAAGAAAACAAGCACAAAGCGAGGTGATCTAAAGCAAAGTCAGAAGTGACTTCTCCATGCATGAAATGCCCTGGCATCAAAGAAAGATCCACATGATTGGCCCTAACGTATTTACTAAGATCATCCTCAGTCACCCCAAAAGTTATCAACCTCTTCTCCAATGAAATAGAGTCAAAAGTCAAAGCAATCTCTACTTTTTCCTCACCCCCACAAAGGGCCATAAAGTCTTCATAAGTAGGAGTTATTTCATTATAAGAGAAGTTGAAAACGTGATTACTCTCGTCCCAGAATTTGGCACTAGCCTTCAAAAGGTTCACATTGGAGTGCATATGAGAGAGTGACCAAAGGCACTTGACCCCAAACCGTACATCAAATTTGTCGCGACAAGAGCGAGGAATCCTAGCAACCCATTTCTCCAAAGTAGTGGTATAAGCTCCTCTTTCAAGCATGTTAATTCTTGCATGATAATCCATTGGGAAAGCAAGAAAATTGATGTTTAGGCAAGAAAAGTACAAGAAAACTGATGCTGGTACGAATCCTAATGCTAGGTAAACACTGTTTATATATGGCACAAACTCCAATTCTTGCCTGGAAACGGAAAAGCAAAGGCAGCGCCAGACTTGGCCACGCGGCCACATCCGCCCCTGGCCACGCGGCCAACTTCGACCTTGGCCAGGCAGCCATCTTCGCCCTTGGCCACGCGGCCATCATTGCCCCATTCAGAAAATTCAACTCCAAGTTCGGTTACTCCCACGCCGCAATGGATCCATGCAAACAACGTACAAACCCCATCCCCGTGGCTCATGCATTGTATAAAATTAGAAACAATATAAATAACTAGTTTGTACAGATAGGATGTCACAATTCGCATGTAAATTAGTACATAATTTGTTTGCATACATGTAAAATGTTCAGTACATATTCGTGTTTGTCCCCTACAGCTAACAAGTGCAGGAATGAATATAAAAAGGGAGCGGCCCCTGGCTAATCTGAATCCTCCCCAGTAGTGTCCCGTCGCTGTGTCGAACGGCGCAAACCACTGGTACTCGAACTCCGTCCCCGGACTGCTCATCCTCCAGTGTGGGAAAAACCTGACTCAGTAGGAGACCGCTCTTGACGCTGTGGTGCGACAACATCCTCCATACGGCAAGTACAAGAGTGATACTCCTCTCTCACTAAGCGCATCAAAACGTTCTCCCACTGAACGGAACGGACATATGCCTCCCGAGTCACCTGGATGGGTCAAAAGCAACGAATGAGGACAAGAAAGCAAAGAATGTGTGTGCATAGGACAAATCGGAGACAGAATGATAAATCATACCCCGGCATCAGGCGGTGGAACGAATGGCTCCTCAGCAATATCTGCATCCGTCGGCTCCAAGCTGATCTCTTCCTCCTGGCCACCTCGCACCACTCTAACGCTGCTCGAACGAAGTGGCATGTAAACCAAAGGCCGACTCTAACAGACATACCGGGCCGAGCTCGATCCCTCTCCCGACAACATCCTAGCCCGTACCTGTGGGCTGATCAGACGTGTCCTCACAAAGTCATCGTAGTCATCACTACCCCTGTAATGCTCTGCCGGAGTCAGAGTCAAGAAGGTCCTCAGTCTAGCCAGACGAAGCATGTCCCAAGGAGGATCATGAGGGACCCATGGCAATTCACCAGCCCTATGCTGACGAGCCACCCGCTCACCCAGATACATGGCGTCGCCACTCAGACCCACCAACAGAATCTGAGAGTCAGTCAACTCGGAAGCATAGCCAACAGAATGCTCATTAGCCGCACTCTATGGATAGAACACCACCCCAATGGGTGTGGGCCTCGCAAACACCCTCCTCAAGTTAGCAGCATCCACGGTCCTCCTATCATTGACCCTATAGGGAGCCCGCCTGTTACTCTTGCACCAGAAGGACATGATGGGAACCGCCTTGTTGTCGCCAATCTCCAACTGAAAAGGGGCGACGCCAAAGATCTCATACACCCATACCTATACATACAGTAAAAGGAATCAATTCAGAGGTGTGTGCAAATCAGAATCTGTGACGGACAAGCAAAAGAAATGACAAGAGTAGTACCTCAAAGGTGAACTCGAACCCATCAAATGCCGATGAACTAGCCCTCGAGCAGTGATCCAAAGCCCTCTCGTCCAAGCCAGCTCCACCCCAAGAGATCTCGCTCACCTGAGCCAAGTCCTCAAAAGCTACTAGCAGTGAATACCTACAGACGGTGGCCCCACTGGGAAACAGAAGCTCAGAAAAGCTATACCACAAGAACAGTCAGACCAAGCAGTCCAAATCATACTCCCCTCTCCCAAAGGCCTCTATCGCCGACACCACAAGCCTGTGCACCTTGCCAGCCTCCACTCCATAACCCTTCACACCTCCCCTCTGGTCAGTGTCGACACCCAACAAAGCCTATCAGTACTCCGGTCTACCTGCCAAACTCTCGTCGAATGGTAGAGGGGTCGTGGTAAACCTCATCCCCGTGATAGCCGCAAAGTCCGTGGGCGTAACAGTAGTCTCTCCCCAACTGAAGTGAAAGGTGTGAGTAGTATCCCACTAAAACTCCTTTCACACCTCTATCACTGCCGTCACTTTCAAGGTTTCCCCAACCATACGAACAACCTCAAAAAAGGGACCGAATCCCATACCTCAATCCGAGCACGAAAACCGCCTGGACCCACCGGCAAGGACGCCCACAATTGACCCACGGTCACTGCAGACCCACGAGCTTTGATTCTCTACAGGTAAACACAGCACATGTATGTTACATTTCTAGTAAATTACCTTTCACGTTTAATTGCATTTATATTGTCTATCAAATAGATAAATTGTGAATGTACGGAAATAAAAAGGCATAATTCAGAATTTACTTCTTGAGTCGCCGGAAGTCCCACAGACCAATGACGATCCGCATCGATGTAAAAATCTTAGTCATGAGCGAAAGTCGAGCTAAGAAGGCCGTCCCGAAAGTTTCGAGTCGCCGCCCTCGGTCTCAATCCGCCCCTTGAAACCATGTGAGCCGCTTGGTCGCCCGCATTTGGGCCAACCCCTGTGTTTCCCTCTTCTAAGGGATCCTCATTTTCTACCCCTTAGTGTCCATGCTCCGGTGGCACGAAATCACCTTGACCCGCGAAATTGCCACCTCCGAAAAGCATTTCGTTGATCCAATCCGACATGGCTTCGATGACACAAATTGGAGTCTATAAAATCAGTAAATGAAGTTTTCTCTCTCTAAAACTCACCTCTTTCTCTCTCTAACCTGACAATGGTGGAAGAAGAAGAAGAAGAAGGAAGAAGGAGAAGAGGAGAGGATTCTGGCGCTGTGACCAAGAATCCAGTCAAACTGGAGACTTGGCCACGCGGCCATGTTCGCCTAAGACGATCTCAGCTGTTGGATGATTAATTCGCGTAAAAGAAGATCTGGCCATTCAGCATCCTTGGCCACGCGGCCACCATTGCCTCCATAGAAAAAATGACAGTTTTACCCCTGGTTCATTTCACTTTGTTCAATTTAGGTGCTCTTAACCTATTTTTGACCGATATTTGTTACTTTTTGGTCCGGGAAGCCCCTAAATATTTCTATCTCTCCCGGATCTTCACCGCAATTAACAGAAACCCGTCTATTTCTATATTGCGTGCGCCCCGAACACTTGCTTAGGACTATCATGATTCATAGAGGCCCGCCTACCTCTATATCATGTGTGTTCTAGATCTATCGCGGTTGAGAGAAGCTCATTTGTTTCTACATTGCGTAAGATCCAGCACTTGTTATTTTATAAATTGCGATTCACAGAGGCCCATCTACCTCTATATCGCGTAAGCTCAGGCTATTACCATTTTACCATCTTAGGATTATTTAGATCCTGCCGTCTATATGTCTCGCACCATTGTTGTCCTTACTTCCTTTCCCCAGTAGAGTCCGAACAACGACTTTATTGCTTGACGAATGTTCAGTATTCATACAGGATAGTGTCTATAGGATTGTTATCCCCAGTAGGAGCCTGATGTCTCATTTCCCTTACGAATGTTCAGTCTTCATACAGGATAGTGTCCGTACGATTGTTATCCCCAGCAGGAGTCTGATGTCTCATCTATTTCTTCCTTTCTTTCCCCAGTATGTCCAAACTATGGCCGGTTTGATTCCTTCGAGGATACGTAGGAAGCCTGGAAAGGTTCAGCCACCTGACCGACTTAGTCATTGCTCATCCCCAGCGGAAGGCGTTGCTCCCTACCAGAGGACAATCGTTTACAATTTTCCCATTAGATTTGAACTACGTTTGGCTTGATTCCCCCACGGATACGTAGGTCGCCTACTAAGGTTCAGCCGTCCCATCACCCTTCATCTATTTTGAAACTCATGTTTCAGAATGGATCCTTCTTTTATCATCGACCCCCCATTGCCTTGCAAGAAGCGTCACAGAGGGGCTACTGTTAGTACCCGACCTGAAAATGAGTTTATTAGGGCTTTCCCAAATATACAAGGAGTTTATAGGAATTAGAAACCTTGCAAAGACTTGTCCCGGATTCCCAAAATACATCTCATTATTCTAGAACATCTTAAAAATGGCCAAAATAGGGTTTCCATAAACCAAATAAAACCCTAGCTTGAAAATCACGTCAGCCTGGAATGATGGCCACGCGGCCACATTTACCTCCGGCTCGACCTTGGCCACGCGGCCAAATCTGTCCAATCTTCCATCTTGGCCACGCTGCCAACCTCACCTCAGCCAATCTCAGCCGTTTGATCCCTTGGTCAGATTGCTATATAAAGGCTCCCTTGCCTCATAATTAAAGGTCCGAATTTTGATCAATTTCAAGCTTCCTAAGTGACGATTTTGCTCTCTAATTAAGCATTTCAAGCATCCAAGAACATCCTCAAGAATCCCAAGAAGATCAAGGTTTATTTCTTGCCAACATAGGTAAGTTTTCTAACTTTTTCTTCATGTTCTTGACATGTTCTTAGCTTAGATTCATAATATTCATGTTCCTTACATGTTTATTCATATGTTCTTCATGACATTCATATGTTCATAATATGTTCTTCACATGTTCTTCATATTCATAGATTAACACCTTATTTATGCTATATTTAGGGTTGCGATCTTCATGTTAACATGTTATTTCATAGCCGATGATGATCTAGGGTTCATCAACCCGAACATGATCTAGGAACTATTTCTAAACCCTAATCTTTAGGTAAATTCCCCAATCATTATGAATGATCCCGATTCTTCTGCCTATTCTAAATTCTTCTCGAACTACGCTGACCTGAGCTTCCCACCTTGAGAGGAACATAGGCAATCTCCGGATTCGGTCTCAAACACATCGCACACTACATATACCGCATCATGATAGAAAGACCGATCATTCGGGCAATAGGAGTGATAACGTTAAATATTCTTCTCTTGTTGTAATTTGACCCCCGAACCCATTAACATGCTTTTTTCAATGTTTTGGATATAATTAAAACGGCGTGGCGACTCTTATAATTTTAAATGTCGTTATGAATATTCCCTTTGTTAATAAAAATAATTGCAAGATACTTCCCATGCGTCGCTTCATCGGAAAGGGGTATTCACACTAGGAAATTTCTACACCTTGGTCTCAAAATATAGGAAGCTTACAATCCCTAGACTTAAACCCTAGCCTAAGGCCTAGGTTACAACGTTCATTTCCAAGCCATAAGTCACCAATCCCAGAAGATGATGAACCCTAACATCAAGCTTAGTGAACCTTCCACAAAATCAATCCCTCTTCCCAACGGTCCCTAGTCTCATGCCTAGGAAGTCACAACCTTTCCAACTCTAAGCCCTAGCCTCGAAACCTAGGATATTTCTAAAAACCCTAGTCCCAAACCTAGGAAATCCTTGGTCCTTAACGCCAGTTTCTATAAACCATGGCCTCATGCTTAGAATACACTATTCTTTCCAAACCCTTGTTTGAAAACCTAGTCGTAAAATCTAGGAGGCTCACAATCATTAACCTCAACCTCTCTAAGCCCTAGCACTAAGCCTAGGATACAATACTCTCCTCGTGCTTGATGAACTCCAATCCCTAGCCCGTAATCCTAGGCAACCCAGGTTATCTCTAAGACATAATCTAAATCCTAAGAAGCCGTGACATCTTTGGCATCCCTATCTCAAGACTAGGAGATTACCGTCTTTATTATTCCCTTTCCTTAAAAGCCTTAGGTCCTACCCTAAGCAACCAAGCAAAAGTGTCCCTTACCTAATGCCTCGGTCTCAATGGTTCGTTGCCTCATATTATGTATTCCCTCCTAATTTAGGATAAGTGGAGACCCAGTCATTATGCTTCCTATATTAGCGACTCCCCTAGTGTCTATCCCTTCTGCGACTCCCTGAGAGTCCATCGCTTTTGCGACTCCCCGAGAGTCCATCACCTTTCCTACTCCCCGAGAGTCCATCGCTTTGTGATTCCCCTAGAGTCTATCACCTTTTAGACTTCCCAAGAGTCCTTTACCTTTGCGCCCCAAGAGCTCATCACCTTTGTAACTCCCCCCGAGAGTTCATCACCTTCGTGACTCCCTGAGAGCGACTTCATAACAATATGTCATCTTTGAGATTTATGGTAAGTCCACCCGCCTTCATGACTCCCTGAAAGTTCATCCCTTTTTGCGAGAATCTATTTGAGAGTCTTTTACCATGATGACTCTCCGAGAGTCTATTGTCTTTGAAACATAAATTGATCATATTTGGCTAGGAAAGCCTCCAAATATTTCCATCAACACATTACCTTTGGGTCCGGAAAGCCCCTAAAAATTTCTATCTCTTTCAAACCTTCGCCGCAATTAACAGAAACCCGTCTATTTCTATACTGCGTGCGCCCTGAACACTTGCTTAGGAACATCATGATTTACAGAGGCCCGTCTACCTCTATATCATGTGTGTTCTAGATCTATCAAAATTGACAGAGGCCCGTCTACCTCTATATTGCGTAAGATCCAGCACATGTTATTTCGATTGATAGAGGCTCGTCTATCTCTATATCGCGTGAGCTCCGGCTATTACCATTTTTATCTTGGGATTATTTAGACCCCGCCGTCTTTATATCTCGTACCATTATTGTTCGCGTCTTCGAACTACGACTGGCTTGATTCCTCCGAGGATACGTAGGAAGCCTGAAAAGGTTCAGCCACCCGACCGACGTAGTCATCTCTCATCCCCGGCAGATGTTTCCCTCACAACTCAAAGTTATCCCCAGCGGAAGGCGTTGCTCCTCACCAGAGGACAATCATTTATAATTTCCACTATAGATTTGAACTATGTTTGGCTTGATTCCTGACACGCCCCCAGGTCCCGGGATCCCCTAATAGAACCTCGAACCTGGATGGAGTGCCTAACGGAAAACAAGAAACTTAACAAGAAACTTAATGACATTTGTTTAACAAACTGACATGATATATATATTCTAGAGTAAGGAGCTATACTAGCTCACAACACGAGTTCTAGACAAGAAAATTCAAAACCAAACTTAATACATACACAGCGGAAACATGCCTAGCACATAAGCTGGCATTAAGAGTACTATACAAGATGTCTAGTGACAACAAGAACTGAACAAGACTGTCTACCCCAAAATAAGGAGTTATACAAAACCCAATACATCGTCCTCACCAAGTGTAAAAGGACACAAGCCCCAAAATATCACGACCTGCGAAGCAAGCTCCCAACTATGTCGAGCCTCACTGCGCACTATCCTTCCTTTCCTGGGGGGGAACAAATAAAGGGTGAGATAAATCTCAGTAAGCTATTAGATGCAACTACATGACAAGTTATCATGCAATTTAAGTAGATACTCAAATAATCATATCTCAAGTATCATCAAGTAACAAGTATATGAGAGGATAATCCACTCATCAATTAGCACATAAGCTAAACAAGCAAGTTATAAGGATATTGCTTCCTTCCTTATTCCTCCCAAGAATACCATTGTTGTCGAAGCTTGTATTACTTTGACATCACGATCAATAACAGGAACTGATTATTCAGTGTATATCAGAAGACCCGGTAACCAGTGTCATTCTCAATATCAGTACTCATGATTATTCATGAGGTGTTCGGGACGGGAATTTAGCATTCACTTAAGTCAGGCTTATTGCTCCAACTACGGAAGCTATGCCCTTACTATGGCCGGTAGTAAGGGGTCGGACGGAAATACATAGGGACCCGATTGTCACTTAAACCCCAGCTCTCGCGACAAGCGTGAACCTATACATTTTCGAACAAGCAAGGAGAACCAGCTGGACTCACACAAGAAAGTACAAGTAGATATTTACTTGAACAACGGGAGAAGAACTAATCCAAATGTAGTGGACTAGCTCAACAAGGAACATGCTTCAAGTAATCAAGAAGTCACCTTGTATCAAGAAAATGTATGCAATGTTTGCACATACATAACAAGAACATGTCTCATACACGTTAGTGCTTGTTTATAGCACTTTCAAGTTCACTACCATACATATGTATTGGTGTCAAGTCAAGTACAAGAATTTATTATCTTATTTTCATGTTTTAATCCAATTCTTTGGATGTTCAAATCACGTACAAGCTTTTAATGTCTTATACTTCAAGTTATAACTTCCAATCTTTGGACATTCAAACAATTATAAGAGTTATACTTTTACTCTTACCAAATCCCAATCCTATTCTTAGGATGTTCAAGTCTAAGACCTTATGCTAATGCCTCTAAGGTGCACAATCATTGGATTCACAACAAGTATAACACATTAGTGCTTGTTCATAGCACTTTCAAGACATAAAGAAGAGATACTACTCTTATACTTATGTTCAATGTCCTAAAACACCTATCTAGATGCTTTAGACAATCACCTTAAAACCTCATTAATTTAGTCTTTGAATAGCCCTCTGAGTCTAGGTTATTCAGCTTCTTTCGGATCTTGATTCTGACTTTTCTATAGAAAGTTATGAAGGAAACAATTCAAGAAGGAAAAATCAGAATTTCCACTTGGCACGACCGTGCGTGCAAAAATGGCACGACCGTGCTATCAAGGTCGAGAGGTTTTCACACAAAATTCCTTTTCGGCACGACCGTGCCCATAAAAGGCGCACGACCGTGCTAAATCTGCCGAGGGATTTTCACCCAAAATACATTTTTGGCACGACCGTGCCCATAAAAGGCGCACGACCGTGCTAAATCTGCCGAGGGATTTTCACCCAAAATTCATTTTTGGCACGGCCGTGCCCATAAAAGGCGCACGACCGTGCTAACTCTGCCGAGAGATTTTTGCCTAAAGATGATATTTGGCACGACCGTGCCAATTAAAGGCGCACGACCGTGCTCAGCACAATTTGGTAAATTTCCCCTGAGTTCAAACTTAACAATTCTCCGTCCCAAGCTTAGGAGTAACTTTTCACTAACAATTAACAATACCAAGGAGTGCATACAAGTTCCAAAACTATTACTTTCATTTCTAGTTATTCCCTTTCACAGTAGAATTTTACTCCCTTTGTCCCACAATTACAAGTACCACAAAAATCACCCCAAACACAAAATTAACAATCACAAGTATTGAGAATAACATTTATGCATGTTATTACAAGCAAGGGGGAGCTAATAACTTACCTAGTCAAAATTCAAGTTGACCAAAACTTATTTCTGTTCGGCCTGGAACGCTCTATTCAACGCCACGAATATTAATCCGGGATCGGAATCGAGAACAGAGGGATAATTAAGCTCGAGGAGTCGGGAATAGGGAAAACTTTTAACCCTAGCTTTCAGAACAGAGAAAGAACGAGAAGAATGAAAATGGAGAATTCATTCTCTGCAAACCAAGATATACTTTGCAACTTCCAAAGAATGACACTTAGGCCCCTCAAGTTTCACTTTTAACAAAAGGCCACTAAAGTCAAATTTTCACAAATGACCCAAAAGTCAAAACTAAAAATTTAACCACCTTAACTATTTAAAGCAGTTAAAAATTTAACTCAAGTAAAACTAGCACATAATATGCAAGTTCAAGTATTTAACAAGTATGTCAAATATTTAACAAGAAATTCGATGGGTGTTACATCCTCCCCACCTTAAACAAAATTCGCCCACGAATTTTACTTACCAAGATTTTCAAATAGGCTCGGGTATTTATCTCGCATCTCTTTCTCGGTTTCCCAAGTAGCTTCTTCAATTTCATGATTCCTCCAAAGGACCTTCACAATAGGAATCCTTTTGGTACGCAATACTTGCTCTTTCCAATCAAGAATTTCAACAGGCTGTTCCTCATAAGACAAATCAGGCTGAAATGGAATAGCCTCATACTCAAGAACATGTGATTCATCTGCCATATACTTGCGAAGCATAGATACATGGAACACGTTATGAATACCAGATAAAGAAGGAGGTAAAGCCACTATATAAGCCAACTTACCAACTCTTTCTAAAATCTCAAATGGACCGATATAACGAGGAGATAACTTTCCTTTCTTCCCAAATCTTTTTATACCTCTACGAGGAGAGACCTTCAAGAATACAAAGTCACCTACCTGGAATTCAAGATCCCTTCTACGATGATCTGCATAACTCTTTTGTCTACTTTGAGCTGTGCGCAATCTATCTCGAATGAGTTTCACACTCTCAACTGATTGTTGAACCATTTCAGGACCCAAGAGTCTAGCTTCTCCCACTTCATCCCAGCATATAGGAGATCGACATTTTCTGCCATAAAGAGCCTCATATGGAGCCATTTCAATGCTAGACTGAAAACTGTTATTATAAGCAAACTCAGCCAAAGGAAGATGAGTATCCCAACTGCCTTTGAAATCAATAACACAAGCACGTAACATATCCTCGAGAATCTGTATAAGTCTCTTAGATTGCCCATCAGATTGAGGATGAAAAGCAGTACTGAAATTCAATTTAGTACCCATAGCACCCTGAAGAGACTGCCAGAATCGAGAAGTAAAACGAGGATCTCTATCAGATACAATACTCACAGGAACCCCATGCAGTCGGATAATCTCCTGAACATACAAAGATGCCAATTGAGACAATGAATATCCCATGGAAACGGACAAGAAGTGCGCTGATTTAGTCAACCTGTCCACTATAACCCAAACAGCATCATGGCCTCGTCTGGTACGTGGCAAACCAGTCACAAAATCCATAGTAATATGCTCCCATTTCCACTCTGGAATTTCTAATGATTGCAACAAACCTGCTGGACGTTGATGTTCCACTTTTACTTGTTGACAAGTCAAACATTTGGATACATACTCAGCAATTTCTCTTTTCATATTGTTCCACCAGAAATGTTTCTTCAAGTCTTGGTACATTTTAGTACTTCCAGGATGAATAGTATACTTGGCTTTGTGAGCCTCTTCAAGAACTTTCTTCTTTATTTCAGGATCAACTGGAATACAAACTCGACCTCGGAAGGTAAGAATTCCATCACTGTAAAAAGAAAAATCTGGTTGCTTTCCTTCATTCATTCCACTAATGATTTTCTGTAATTCAGAATCAACTACCTGAGCTTCTTTGATCTGTTGGAGTAAATCTGAAGTAGCTTTTATATTCGCAAACATAACTCCATGATTTGATTCACAAGGACTCCAATCACACAAATCTTCAAACATCTTCCATTCACGAATCATCAAGCAAGAAATATAAGTCTTTCTGCTCAGTGCATCTGCCACAACATTTTCTTTTCCTGGATGATAAAGGATAGTACAATCATGATCCTTCAATTTCTCCATCCATCTACGTTGTCTCATATTAAGCTCTTTTTGAGAAAACAGGTACTTCAAGCTTTTATGATCGGTAAAGACTTCAAATTTGGTTCCATACAAGTAATGCCTCCATTTATGCAAAGCAAAAATAATCGCAGCCAACTCTAAATCATGAGTAGGATAATTCTTTTCATAAGGAGATAGTTTTCGAGAAGCATAAGCTATTACCTTGCCATCTTGCATCAGAACACAACCCAATCCTTCTTTAGAAGCATCAGTATAAACCATGAAATGCTCGGAACCATTAGGCAAAGCCAAGACTGGAGCTGTAGTCAAACGCCTTTTCAACTCCTGAAAACTTGCTTCACATTTATCATTCCACTCAAAAGAAATAGCTTTTCGAGTCATATTAGTCAATGGAGTAGCAATCTTGGAGAATCCCTCAATGAACCTCCGATAATAACTAGCCAAGCCCAAGAAACTACGGATCTCTGTCACTGTAGTTGGCCTTTTCCAGTTAACAACTGCTTCAACTTTGGAAGGATCTACTGCAATACCAGTAGCAGACACAACATGCCCCAAGAATGAAACTTCTTCTAACCAGAAAGCACATTTGCTGAATTTTGCAAATAGTTGTTTCTCACGAAGAACTTGTAATACTATTCTGAGATGTTGTCCATGCTCAGCCCGTGACTTAGAATACACAAGAATATCATCAATGAATACCACCACGAAGCAATCAAGATATGGCTTGAAGATACGGTTCATCAAATCCATAAATACAGCTGGAGCATTTGTCAAACCGAATGGCATAACAATAAATTCATAATGCCCATACCTGGTACGGAAAGCTGTCTTTGATATATCCTCAGATCTGATTTTCAACTGATGATAACCACTTCTCAAGTCAAGCATCGAATATACTACTGAACCCTGAAGCTGATCAAACAAATCATCAATATGAGGTAACGGATATTTATTCTTGATAGTTACCTGATTAAGATCTCTGTAATCAATACACAATCGCAGAGTCCCATCTTTCTTTCTGACAAATAACACTGGTGCACCCCACAGTGATACACTAGGCCTGATAAAGCCCCTTTCAAGCAATTCCTCAAGCTGTATTTTTAACTCTCTCAACTCAGCTGGAGCCATTCTATAAGGTGCTTTAGAGATTGGTGCTGTACCTGGTAATAACTCAATACAGAACTCAAGCTCTCGATCAGGTGGCATGCTATACTCAGAAGAGAACACATCTGAAAATTCAGACACAACAGGAATATCCTCCATCTTGGGAACAGATAAACTCTGATCAAGTACACATGCGAGATACCCGGCACAACCATGAGATAAAAGTTTTCTAGCTTTTAAAGCAGAAATAACATGTATAGCACATAAAGGCCTATCACCTTCAAAGGTAAAATCAGGCAAACCAGGAATAGAAAAAGTTACTACTTTTCTATAACAATCAACAGATGCATGATGCACATATAGCCAATCCATGCCAAGAATCACGTCAAAGTCCCTTATAGGTAACACGACTAGGTCGGCAAGAAGGGAATGATCACCCACAAGGACCTCACATTTCTTGTAAACCTCAGAAGTAAACATGCAATCTCCCATAGGGGAAGATACTTCTAGCACATAAGGCATAGAATCAGGAAGAACATGCAAATGCGACACAAAATGAGATGCCACATAAGAATGAGATGAGCCTGGATCTATCAAGACTCGCGCTCTCGTACTAGAAAGTAATATAATACCTCCTATGACCGCAGAAGACTCAGCTACACCCTGCTGATCTAGAGCAAACACTCGACCCTGAACTTTTGGTCGACCACCACTATCTCTCTTGGAACCTGAGGCTGGTTGACTTGTACCCCCAACTTGATTTACTTTACTTTTAGAACAATTTCTAGCAAAGTGCCCCGCTTCACCACACACTATACACTTTCCTTGCTTTAGCCAACACTTGTCTTCAGAATGGCCTTCTTTCGAACAATAGCCACATACTCTCCTGGAACCTTGGACTGTTGTCCTCGAACCAATTGATACACTACCTTTGCTTTCAGTTAGCTGTTGGAATCGACGATCTTGGCGGCCAGATTTACCACCTTTAGAACCAGATCCCTGAGTTTTCTCTGATACACGACCAGTCATGGTTGTTCCCAACTTCACCTTGTGTTCTTCGATATCATTTTCAATGGTATAAGCCTTCTCCACTGCTTGCTGATAGCTAGTGAGCTGTAGAGAAAGAAGTTGCTTCCTGTACTCAGTCCTCAACCCTTTAACAAACCTCTGTGCCTTCTTGGCTTCGTTTGGAACTAAATGATCACAATACCTGGCCAATTCTGTGAACTTGGTTGAGTATTGCCCCACGGTCAGACTTCCCTGCTCCAGATTAAGAAATTCCATTTCCTTTCTATCTTGGACCACTGTTGGAATAAACTGCGACTTAAAAGCTTTAAGAAAATTCTCCCATGTCTGTGGTACACCTTCCAGTTCCCAACTTTTACTCAACACTTGCCACCAATTTCAGCGGCTTTCTCAAGTTTAAAGGTTGCAAAGGTTACCTTATCACCACCTGCACATCTCAAGGCTGTAAAGATCTTCTCAATACTTTCAATCCACTCTTCTGCCTTTTTAGCATCAAATTCCCCGTCAAAACTACGAGGTTTCAGCTTCAAGAACCTTGTAAGGCGATTAGGATAATCCCAGTCAACATTATCAACCATTTCTTCTTGAGGAGTTATAGATCTCAGCTGATTACTACCACTAGTACCTTCAGAACTCATTGTACCTGTAGGTAAACACTCAGCGTTATTAATAACACCCCAAGACTCACCCATACCTAGGCCATAGACCCTATCCAGACTTAGAGCAAACCAAGGTAGCTAAACAGGGTAGCTAAACCAGGGTAGCTCTGATACCAACCTGACACGCCCCCAGGTCCCGGGATCCCCTAATAGAACCTCGAACCTGGATGGAGTGCCTAACGGAAAACAAGAAACTTAACAAGAAACTTAATGACATTTGTTTAACAAACTGACATGATATATATATTCTAGAGTAAGGAGCTATACTAGCTCACAACACGAGTTCTAGACAAGAAAATTCAAAACCAAACTTAATACATACACAGCGGAAACAAGCCTAGCACATAAGCTGGCATTAAGAGTACTATACAAGATGTCTAGTGACAACAAGAACTGAACAAGACTGTCTACCCCAAAATAAGGAGTTATACAAAACCCAATACATCGTCCTCACCAAGTGTAAAAGGACACAAGCCCCAAAATATCACGACCTGCGAAGCAAGCTCCCAACTATGTCGAGCCTCACTGCGCACTATCCTTCCTTTCCTGGGGGGGGAACAAATAAAGGGTGAGATAAATCTCAGTAAGCTATTAGATGCAACTACATGACATGTTATCATGCAATTCAAGTAGATTCTCAAATAATCATATCTCAAGTATCATCAAGTAACAAGTATATGAGAGGATAATCCACTCATCAATTAGCACATAAGCTAAACAAGCAAGTTATAAGGATATTTCTTCCTTCCTTATTCCTCCCAAGAATACCATTGTTGTCGAAGCTTGTATTACTTTGACATCACGATCAATAACAGGAACTGATTATTCAGTATATATCAGAAGACCCGGTAACCAGTGTCATTCTCAATATCAGTACTCATGATTATTCATGAGGTGTTCGGGACGGGAATTTAGCATTCACTTAAGTCAGGCTTATTGCTCCAACTAAGGAAGCTATGCCCTTACTATGGCCGGTAGTAAGGGGTCGGGCGGAAATACATAGGGACCCGATTGTCACTTAAACCCCAGCTCTCGCGACAAGCGTGAACCTATACATTTTCGAACAAGCAAGGAGAACCAGCTGGACTCACACAAGAAAGTACAAGTAGATATTTACTTGAACAATGGGAGAAGAACTAATCCAAATGTAGTGGACTAGCTCAACAAGGAACATGCTTCAAGTAATCAAGAAGTCACCTTGTATCAAGAAAATGTATGCAATGTTTGCACATACACAACAAGAACATGTCTCATACACGTTAGTGCTTGTTTATAGCACTTTCAAGTTCACTACCATAAATATGTATTGGTGTCAAGTCAAGTACAAGAATTTATTATCTTATTTTCAAGTTTTAATCCAATTCTTTGGATGTTCAAATCACGTACAAGCTTTTAATGTCTTATACTTCAAGTTATAACTTCCAATCTTTGGACATTCAAACAAGTATAAGAGTTATACTTTTACTCTTACCAAATCCCAATCCTATTCTTAGGATGTTGAAGTCTAAGACCTTATGCTAATGCCTCTAAGGTGCACAATCATCGGATTCACAACAAGTATAACACATTAGTGCTTGTTCATAGCACTTTCAAGACATAAAGAAGTGATACTACTCTTATACTTATGTTCAATGTCCTAAAACACCTATCTAGATGCTTTAGACAATCACCTTAAAACCTCATTAATTTAGTCTTTGAATAGCCCTCTGAGTCTAGGTTATTCAGCTTCTTTCGGATCTTGATTCCGACTTTCCTATAGAAAGTTATGAAGGAAACAATTCAAGAAGGAAAAATCAGAATTTCCACTTGGCACGACCGTGCGTGCAAAAATGGCACGACCGTGCTATCAAGGTCGAGAGGTTTTCACACAAAATTCCTTTTCGACACGACCGTGCCCATAAAAGGCGCACGACCGTGCTAAATCTGTCGAGGGATTTTCACCCAAAATACATTTTTGGCACGACCGTGCCCATAAAAGGCACACGACCGTGCTAAATCTGCCGAGGGATTTTCACCCAAAATTCATTTTTGGCACGACCGTGCCCATAAAAGGCGCACGACCGTGCTAACTCTGCCGAGAGATTTTTGCCTAAAGATGATATTTGGCACGACCGTGCCAATTAAAGGCGCACGACCGTGCTCAGCACAATTTGGTAAATTTCCCCTGAGTTCAAACTTAACAATTCTCCGTCCCAAGCTTAGGAGTAACTTTTCACTAACAATTAACAATACCAAGGAGTGCATACAAGTTCCAAAACTATTACTTTCATTTCTAGTTATTCCCTTTCACAGTAGAATTTTACTCCCTTTGTCCCACAATTACAAGTACCACAAAAATCACCCCAAACACAAAATTAACAATCACAAGTATTGAGAATAACATTTATGCATGTTATTACAAGCAAGGGGGAGCTAATAACTTACCTAGTCAAAATTCAAGTTGACCAAAACTTATTTCTGTTCGGCCTGGAACGCTCTATTCAACGCCACGAATATTAATCCGGGATCGGAATCGAGAACGGAGGGATAATTAAGCTCGAGGAGTCGGGAATAGGGAAAACTTTTAACCCTAGCTTTCAGAACAGAGAAAGAACGAGAAGAATGAAAATGGAGAATTCATTCTCTGCAAACCAAGATATACTTTGCAACTTCCAAAGAATGACACTTAGGCCCCTCAAGTTTCACTTTTAACAAAAGGCCCCTAAAGTCAAATTTTCACAAATGACCCAAAAGTCAAAACTAAACATTTAACCACCTTAACTATTTTAAGCAGTTAAAAATTTAACTCAAGTAAAACTAGCACATAATATGCAAGTTCAAGTATGTCAAATATTTAACAAGAAATTCGATGGGTGTTACAATTCCCCCGCGGATACATAGGTCGCCTGCCAAGGTTTAGCCGTCCCATCACCCTTCATCTGTTTTGAAATTCATGTTTCATAACGGATCCTTCTTTTATCGTCGACCACCCATTGCCTTGCAAGAAGCGTCGTCGAGGGGCTACTGTTAGTACCCGACCCGAAAATGAGTTTATTAGGGCTTTCCCAAATATACAAGGACTTTATAGGAATTAGAAACCTTACATAGACTTGTCTCGGATTCCCAAAATATATCTCAAAATTCTAGAACATCTTAAAAATGGCCAAAATAGGGTTTCCATAAACCAAATAAAACCCTAGCTTGAAAATCACGTCATCCAGGAATGATGGCCACGCGACCACATCCGACCTTGGCCACACGGCCATCCTTACCTCAGCCAATCTCAGCCGTCTGATCCCTTGGTCAGATGGCTATAAAAGGACCTCCTTTCCTCTTGGTTAAGGGTCCGAATTTTGATCAACCTTAGGCTCCCTAAGTGACGAATTTTCTCTCTAATTAAGCATTTCAAGCTCCCAAGAACACTCCTAAGAATCCCAAGAAGATCCAAGTTTATTTCATACCAACATAGGTAAGTATTCTAACTTTTTATTCATGTTCTTGCCATGTTCTTAGTTTAGATCCATAATATTCATGTCCCTTTCATGTTTATTCATATGTTCTTCATATTATTCATATGTTCATAATATGTTCTTCGCATGTTCTTAGATTAAAACCTTATTTATGCTATATTTAGGGTTGCGATCTTCATGTTAACATGTTATTTCATAGCCGATGATGATCTAGGGTTCATCAACCCGAACATGATCTAGGAACTACTTCTAAACCCTAATCTTTAGATAATTTCCCCCTCATTATGCATGATCCCTATTCTCTTACCTATAAATTCTTCTCGAACTATGCTGACCTGAGCTTCTCACATTGAGAAGAACGTAGGCAGTCTTTGGATCCGATCTCAAACACATCGCACACTACATACACCGCATCATGATAGAAAGACCGATCATTCGGGCGATACGAGTGATAACGCTTAATATTCTTCTCTTGTCGTTATTTGACCCCCGAACCCATTAACATGCTTTTACTCAATGTTTTTGGCTATAATTAAAACGGCGTGGCGACTCTCATATTTTTAATGTTGCTATGAATATCTCAATTTCAAACACACGTATTCACAAAATATACATGGGGCTCGAGCTAAAGATAAGGCACACCTATTCACAAAATATACATGGGGCTCGAGCTAAAGATAAGGACCCGCGAGAATGCAAAGTGGGCCAAAGGAAGAAAGGTGAAATCCAAACTGGGCAACGGTCGGGCTAACAACCTTAACCAAATGCGCTTGTTGGTAGGAAACCCAACTAGGTAACATTTATTTTGCTTTCATTTTATTGTTTTGTTGTGTCATGCCATACTTTGAACCTAAAGAATATTTTAGTTCCTTATGCTATAAGTACATAGCTTGTTTTGGGTTTAGGGGTAGGCATCTCTCCGAGTTTGTGGGTTTATAGGGGAGTGTATATAGTTGTTACCGTCCAAAAAAATAGAAAAATTTAAAAAAAATTGTTCTCTATATATTTTGAGATGTTGGCCATGGTCGGTAATGATCCGAGGATTTATTTTTATTAGCCATTGCGGTGCCATTGTTTAACCTATAGTTGGGATCACTTGGTCTATGTTCAGGGACCCTAGAACATTGTTGCATGGTTGTCAATAACAAGTCAATATATTATTCAGTATTTATGGCATTTTTTTCTAAACCCTTTTGTTGCCCTTGTTTTATCTATCTAGTCACTAAATAAAATCATCGCTAGAACACCTTTTTTAGCCTAATAATACATGAAAGAATGGCACATTAAAGATCATTGTTCACCTTCTTTAGATACCCAATTTCCTACCCTTTTGCGCAAAGAATAGGTTAGACCCACCTTAACGAGGAAGTGGATTAGGGAATGATGGGGATTTATGGTTCATAATTGGGGGAACGCTTGAGGAATTCTTGTATATGGTCAAAAATATGAAAGGGTTTATGTAATGACAGAAAAAGGGCAAGTAAAAAAATAGTGTGATTGTTATAGTGTGCAAAAATCTGTAAATAACACACTTTTATCTTACATGAAAAAAAATCAAAAACAATATATCAGAAAATGCTTGTCCCCTTAATATATTGAAGTGATGATTTGGAAAATGCCACAGAAATAGGGAAATGTCTCTCACCCCATTGAATTATATGAAAGTTCAAGTTTGGGGGTGAGACAGTGTGGGAATTGGATGAGCGGAGAGTTTAACTTATGGTGAGGATGTACATACTGTAGAAGACTTCTTGGTCCAATTCCTTAACATTGTATGTCTCTACCTTCATTTGTAACTGTGAAGCTAGCCTTGTACATTTGTTGTGCTTAAAACTCTATGTCATATGTTCTTTCAATATTGGTAACCGGGTTGACAACTGTGTATACATGATTATGAGTGTCCTTGATTGTGTTATATGTATTGTCATCATCATTTGTTGATTAAGAGCATTAACTTAAGTAAACCTATAAGCTAATCCTATTTTATTCGCATTGATCACCAACATCACTCATCCTATAATGCTGGGATGGAAAATCAAACGAGTTAGTAGTGTGTATGTGTTGCATTTTGGTTTTACAATGATAGCCATTTGATGGCACTTGAGTAAGAGACCCTGAGACTTTTGGCTTACGACTCCCATATGTAATGAGAACATCCCAAAAGTATTTGTTTTAATTGATTTTTTAGTTTTTTAGTTTAGATAGTAGTTTTATATTTGTTTTGTTTACTCGAAGACGAGCAAAATATAAGTTTGGGGGTATTTGATGGATGTGTTTTTACCCATCCAAATATTATACTTCTATAACTTATTATATGCTCAACCTTGGGTGTTTTGATAGTTTTTGAAGTGTTTATGAGTATAGGGAAGGACCGAAAGAATGCACGGATTCATGTACGTTAAAGTGTGAAAAAGAAGGATAACGAATGGACCAGAATATAAAGATAAAGAGATTTAACCATTTTCAAATCAATACCATTGGATAGTACTCGAAAAGAGCTTTCGAATGATAGTTTTCACGTTCAAATCAAAGTTCGTATGAAGAAGTTATGGCCTCCAGAAATTTGCGCGTAAATGGTACAAGTCATCAAAGCAATGGTACAACACCAGATCTTAATCCCAGAAAATTCCATCAATTTTTACTTTTGAGTGCCCACTCCATGCGCCCACACAGCCCAGTGACCTTAGGAGAATTTTCCAGGGACTTTTGAGGAATTATCCAAAATATGTTGCGCTTTTCAGTAATTTCTAAACTTCCAGTGACTTTTCTGGAAATTTTGGAGGACCTTTGGGGAATTTTCTCTGGAATGAAAAAAATATTAAGGGCTCCTGGGGAATTTCGGCCAGCAATTTATTTTCTTCTTTTTCAACAAGGAATCTTAGGTTTATCCTAATTTTTACACCTCCGTAGCCCTAGTATAAATATAACATTTCATCCACTTTATTTGTCGCGACCCCGCGGCCCGAGATCGCGAGCTGGACGTCGACTTAGAACCAAAACTATGAAATGCCGAAGTTAAAAATTTCGTTTAATACCAAAAGGTGATAACACAAGGTTTTACAAATCCAAGTTAAAATCAACAAAGTGCAACTAACATAAGCTCCACAGCTTAAACCAAAAAGAATAAAATATACAATTCTTAATGACGTCAATAATGGTAAAACTATCCCCAAAAGGTTATACATTTAAATAATGTAAACCGAACCATAACAACCTGCCCCAAAATCTCAGACCCCTCGACGTCCTCCTCGATCCGCGAATCCTAATCCTTTTCCTCCTGGGGGGGGTTAAGGAAAAACAAAGATGGAAATAAACGGGGTGAGATAAAATCTCAGTAAGTTACTAATGCAACTACATGACATGCTAATGCAATGACCAATAGCAATTAACATAAGACAGATAGCAGCGGAATAATAAGTAACATGCTGTCAAACAGTAATATCCAATAATCAATCATATAAATAAACATATAACAACAAATGAGAGGCTCCTTATCGCCAACCGTCCCATACCGGTTGGAAATAACGACCAGCTCATCATGCAACACATAAAGCTGAAATAAACACTCATAAGTGGATACATAGCCAAGGTTTTCCAAACCGGAACATCCAAATAAAGGATCGCTGCGCAGCTTCAATAATCAACAATCAACATCTTCATAGCAGCATGAAAGCTCGAAGAGAAAACCCCGGTACCGGAACCAAATCATAAAAGTGTCACAAGGGACAAGGACCATGACACAAAGTCATGCCCATTAGCCAGATGCATTCACAAAGGAACGCTGACTTATCCTTTCCAAGGCCAATCTGGAGAAGGGGTATAGTAAGGGCAAAACAATGGTCAACATTATAATGGACTTGGCTTTGCCATTATAATCCTTCCCATCGCCCGATGCAACAAATATGCCAGCTGGGCTTCTAATTAAATGCTAAGTAATAATATTTTAGCATGAATAACAACTTAAGGTTCCAGAGTAGGGAACCACACCAATTAATCACCATAAAGATGCAAACGATTACTCATGAAGAGTTCAACAACAACGAACACAAGAAGTTTCTCATAAAAGAGCACAACAACGATAAACGGAATTTCTCATAAAGAGCACAACAACAATGATTATTAGAATACCGTAATTTCATAAAGAGAAATCATACCAGATACATTCCAAATATGATACCCACGAGTTAATCATAAAGATCACAACCCAAACGGTCGCTCACAAATAGTACAACGACTATAACCCAAAATTATCCTAAACGTTTACTCATAAAGATGTACTAGGACTATGAACTCAACCATCTCATCACACCTGGAATTCCAAAGTAGGAATCAGAATGAATACACTTTAAGGTTAATCAAACCGTAAGTACCCAATTGCCAATACACGCTTTACCTTCGTCCTTAACGAACCAATCCCAAAACCCTCAAACGAATCAAAAAGGTTAATCTTAAGAACATGATCACGACCGGACAAAACCCTATACTTTGGTGTTCAACAACAACCCTCTAGGTACTATGGCGCATCGCCTAAAACCTAGACCAAGTCTTACTCGAAATCAACTCGATTGGAACAACCACGAACACATCATAAGATGCCCAAACACCCAATAAAATCCCGAAGTATAAAACTTATAACTTAACTGAAAACCTATACCATATTGTAGTACTCGAAGAGAGCTTCGAAACGATAGTTTACACTCCTAAAACGGAGTTCGCATGAACCCAATACGACTCTCGAAAGATTGGACCAAAAAGGGGAATAAATTCATAACAGGGGAGGGGGTGCGCTCGCCTCCTAAGGGAGGGATGCGCGCGCCTCCTAGACCAGAAGGGGAATCAAGTTGGGAGAAGGAGAGGGTGCGCGCGCTTCAAATAAATGGGTGCGTGCGCCTCCATCCGACAGAAGCACAATTGATTAAGGATGGCATAAGGGTGCGCGCGCCTCCTAAGGGAGGGATGCGCGCGCCTCCTTGCCCGGAAGGGCGATTTCCGGCCAAAAGTTCTGGGTTTCCACCAATAACGACCCCAAATCCAATACACACCAATTCTTTACCATTTCTAACACTACCAAGAAGGGAACTAAGGTACCTACACCATTTTGAGCCAAAATAACTCCAACAACATCAACTAAAGACCTCACTCAAGGGTGATTCAAATACCCAAGATTTCACAAAAATGAACAAAATTCAAATCACTCTCAAATCCACCCAAGATGCAATAAATGGCATTCATAACATCAAATAAACATGGAGTAGCATTTCTAGCATAAAATAGGGGGAAAAGCAACTTACCCGGATTTTCTCAAAGGTGACGGAACTCGAAATTTCTTGGCTTCCTACGATCCTATCGACGATCTAAACATGATTCATGTTTTAAGAAATGAGAAATAATGAGAGGAAGATGATGGAAATGAAGAGAGAAGTGAGAGGAAGAAAAACTTACCCAATGAGCTAGAGAGAGAGAGAAATGGCTGGAAAGTGAATGGGGTGAGGGAGAAATAGAGGGAGTAGGGAGAAGATGATTAAAACTAAACTTACACTTAGACCCCTCCCTTACTACTACTCTCTACAAACAAACTCCCCACTAACAAATAAGACTCAACACTTCTACATTAGCACAAATGACCCAAATAAAATGCTAGTCATAATTTATTATGACACATAAAGTGCACACATAAATATTTAAATAAATAATAATTTAAACCAATAAATAAGCAATTAAATAAATAATGATTATTTATTACTAATAAAATAGAGCCTAGTTTTCGGGTCATGACATTCACTCCCCCTTAAAGAAAATTCGACCCGAATTTTAACGAGACTTACTCGAAAGACCAAATAGCTACGGATACGAGAGCTCCGCCATTTTTTAAATTCCTCAATTGTCCAATCTAACCCACTAAAAGGTAACCTTAAATAATGCTTACGATAACACCACCTCTCGAAACGAATCATTCCATCGTTATCTTCATTACTAATCAAAATCTGTGCTCAAAATCGAAGAATCCAAATTATTCCCACACATAATTCTCGAGATATCTCAAGCTCGCCTTATTCATAACCTTAACTACACTGCAAAGGTACTTCCATTTGTAAATCGCATACTTAGTATTATTCCCCAGAAATTCCAAACATTCCATCTCGAGCTTAATTAGCTTTTAAAATATGAAAAGCTAAAGAAATTTTCCATCCCCATAATATTCACCAAAGGCTATATCTCTAAAGATTCCCATTATAGTGCTCTCGTTCTAGGTAGTACTTTAAATTAGAGGTGTAATATAAATACAAAATGCTCACTTAAACCTACATCATAATATCATCGTCATAACACTCCAATCCTTGAAAGCCTAAAATAATTACGAATACCCAATAGTCCGAAAATGGTCTAAATTTTATCTTCAAGGGATTTCCTCTAGCTCCCTTTTAAGTTATAATCCGTGCTCATATACCCAAAGGAAATCAACGAACTCTAAATTCAATAGCTAACCCCAGTTAGTCTCTCACGCATACCTTTATTAACTTAATGATACTTAAGCTCAATGGTACTATCAAGATCATAAACCAATTAGCTAGCCTCATTCCAATAGCTCCATTACCAAATCACAATATTCTTTAATTATGCCCAAGTATTGATACTCAACTTTCTTCACACACCCTTGATCCAATTCGGTAACGCCACCAAGAAGGGATTTAGAACCATAGAACCACTATCTAACCAAAATTTCAAAATGCCTTTAACATAGATTGAGAAATTATCACTCCCCCGAAATGTACTTAGTCCTTTCTAACTTAACACGCTTACCACCATTAATGATCGGAACTCCTACAACAAACTCATCATCCATAACAAATCGTATACCTCTCCATACTAACCCATTCCGATGCATTCACGGAGATGTACTAAAAGTGACCAAAATTTTCCTCAAGAGATCCTCATTGAATCCTCAATTTAAATCTTCAACTCTTATAACCCAACCGATGCCATAAGGACATTGATCTAAATATTAGCACTACAACCTTGTACTATAACAACTCAATTTAACCCAAGGTTCTCCCCAATTACTAGGTACTATTCAGAAACAAAATAGAAATTTTCACAAACGATAAATACGCCCAACAATTCACCGAAACTAAATACTCGGATTTTAATTAAGGAAAGATAGGTATAACTCTACCCAGGGAACGGTCTCAAACAGTTTTAAGAAATTAGGAATGGAGAATATATCAATCCCTCTACAACAATAGACTAAAGCAATAGTAACACCAAAATCTAGTAATAGCAACATGGCTAATTAGCAGGTGAGACATAACCATACTTAAGCACATCATAAGCACATAAGACTTCATCAGATACCCTAAACTCCTCCATAGGAGTAGACACCTACAACACATAAGTCAAAGACTCAGAAGTAATAAATGCAACTAATGCACAGAAACACATAGATGCGATGATCCTAAAATGCACGCGCTCGCTCTCACGACGCAAAATAATACCTCTTGAAACTGATGAGTCACCCGCTGAGTGCTGATTGATTGCAAATACTCTACCCAAATTCTTGGGCTTCCCCGAAGTATCCCTTTTCTGACCCTGTGATATTCCAATTCCTGTCCCCGACGACTGAACTCTAAACCTCGGACAATCTTTAACGAAGTCTCCCAACTGACCACACTTCACACATTTTCCTTGCTTCTTCCAACACTTGTCTTCTGAGTGTCCTTTCCTCTGACAGTAGCTGCAGACCTTCCCAATTCGTGTCCCTTTATTAGAACCTTGATTTCTTACTGTTGGTTGCCCTTGAAGTTGCCTTCTGAATCGAGTTTGCACTCCAGAATTACCTCTGTTATCCGAATGTTGCTGTTGTGACTTACTCTGCCCTCCTTGTTTACCCGGGTTAACCATCTCAGTCTTCCTTCTGTGTTCCCCAATATCCTGCTCAATTAAGTAGGCTCGATCCACCGCATCCTGATAAGTCTGAATCCGCTGTGCTATAAGCTGAGTCCGAATAGAAGTCTTCAAACCCCGGATGAATCTCATAGATTTCTGCTCCTCGGTCCGCACAAGATAGTCACCACACCTGGCTAATTCTGTGAACTTAACTGAATACTGTGCTACTAACATCATGCCTTGCTCCAAGCTGAGGAACTCGATCTCCTTCCGGTTTTGATCCACTAGAGAGATAAAATGATCCTTGAATTTCCTCACGAACCACTCCCAATGATATGGTACAAGAGTCACATCCCAACTGGTCTTCAGTGCCTTCCACCAATGTCCCGCAGCCCCCACGAGCTTATAAGCTGAAAACAGAACCCTATCCTCATCAGTGCAACCAAAGACCTCGTAGATTTTCTCCATCGATTCCAACCATAGCTCGGCCTTCTTCACATCAGGCTCACCGTCGTACTCACTTGGTTTCAACTTCAAGAACTGCTCCAACCCAAATCGCGGAGGTGCTATATGTTCCTCTCTCGGCCCTTGGTCATGAATTGCTTTCACGGCCGCTTCAAACCTGTCCTGAAACACTGCACGGTTTTCTTCCCGTAGACCATTAAGATTCTGAGTCCCACTAGAAGCTTCACCAATTCTTCTTCTAGACATTTCGAACAAATACCTGCATAAAACCTTAACCGTTACTCACTCCGCACACAACTACCCACCTAGGTCATACTAATCCACCTAGACTTATACATAGAGCTAGACCATAGCTCTGATACCAACTGTCGTGACCCCGAACCCCGCGGCCCGAGATCGCGAGCTGGACGTCGACTTAGAACCAAAACTATGAAATGCCGAAGTTAAAAATTTCGTTTAATACCAAAAGGTGATAACACAAGGTTTTACAAATCCAAGTTAAAATCAACAAAGTGCAACTAACATAAGCTCCACAGCTTAAACCAAAAAGAATAAAATATACAATTCTTAATGACGTCAATAATGGTAAAACTATCCCCAAAAGGTTATACATTTAAATAATGTAAACCGAACCATAACAACCTGCCCCAAAATCTCAGACCCCTCGACGTCCTCCTCGATCCGCGAATCCTAATCCTTTTCCTCCTGGGGGGGGGGTGTTAAGGAAAAACAAAGATGGAAATAAACGGGGTGAGATAAAATCTCAGTAAGTTACTAATGCAACTACATGACATGCTAATGCAATGACCAATAGCAATTAACATAAGACAGATAGCAGCGGAATAATAAGTAACATGCTGTCAAACAGTAATATCCAATAATCAATCATATAAATAAACATATAACAACAAATGAGAGGCTCCTTATCGCCAACCGTCCCATACCGGTTGGAAATAACGACCAGCTCATCATGCAACACATAAAGCTGAAATAAACACTCATAAGTGGATACATAGCCAAGGTTTTCCAAACCGGAACATCCAAATAAAGGATCGCTGCGCAGCTTCAATAATCAACAATCAACATCTTCATAGCAGCATGAAAGCTCGAAGAGAAAACCCCGGTACCGGAACCAAATCATAAAAGTGTCACAAGGGACAAGGACCATGACACAAAGTCATGCCCATTAGCCAGATGCATTCACAAAGGAACGCTGACTTATCCTTTCCAAGGCCAATCTGGAGAAGGGGTATAGTAAGGGCAAAACAATGGTCAACATTATAATGGACTTGGCTTTGCCATTATAATCCTTCCCATCGCCCGATGCAACAAATATGCCAGCTGGGCTTCTAATTAAATGCTAAGTAATAATATTTTAGCATGAATAACAACTTAAGGTTCCAGAGTAGGGAACCACACCAATTAATCACCATAAAGATGCAAACAATTACTCATGAAGAGTTCAACAACAACGAACACAAGAAGTTTCTCATAAAAGAGCACAACAACGATAAACGGAATTTCTCATAAAGAGCACAACAACAATGATTATTAGAATACCGTAATTTCATAAAGAGAAATCATACCAGATACATTCCAAATATGATACCCACGAGTTAATCATAAAGATCACAACCCAAACGGTCGCTCACAAATAGTACAACTACTATAACCCAAAATTATCCTAAACGTTTACTCATAAAGATGTACTAGGACTATGAACTCAACCATCTCATCACACCTGGAATTCCAAAGTAGGAATCAGAATGAATACACTTTAAGGTTAATCAAATCGTAAGTACCCAATTGCCAATACACGCTTTACCTTCGTCCTTAATGAACCAATCCCAAAACCCTCAAACGAATCAAAAAGGTTAATCTTAAGAACATGATCACGACCGGACAAAACCCTACACTTTGGTGTTCAACAACAACCCTCTAGGTACTATGGGGCATCCCCTAAAACCTAGACCAAGTCTTACTCGAAATCAACTCGATTGGAACAACCACGAACACATCATAAGATGCCCAAACACCCAATAAAATCCCGAAGTATAAAACGTATAACTTAACTGAAAACCTATACCATATTGTAGTACTCGAAGAGAGCTTCGAAACGATAGTTTACACGCCTAAAACGGAGTTCGCATGAACCCAATACGACTCTCTAAAGATTGGACCAAAAAGGGGAATAAATTCATAACAGGGGAGGGGGTGCGCTTGCCTCCTAAGGGAGGGATGCGCGCGCCTCCTAGATCAGAAGGGAATCAAGTTGGGAGAAGGAGAGGGTGCGCGCGCTTCAAATAAATGGGTGCGTGCGCCTCCATCCGACAGAAGCACAATTGATTAAGGATGGCATAAGGGTGCGCGCGCCTCCTAAGGGAGGGATGCGCGCGCCTCCTTGCCCGGAAGGGCGATTTCCGGCCAAAAGTTCTGGGTTTCCACCAATAACGACCCCAAATCCAATACACACCAATTCTTTACCATTTCTAACACTACCAAGAAGGGAACTAAGGTACCTACACCATTTTGAGCCAAAATAACTCCAACAACATCAACTAAAGACCTCACTCAAGGGTGATTCAAATACCCAAGATTTCACAAAAATGAACAAAATGCAAATCACTCCCAAATCCACCCAAGATGCAATAAATGGCATTCATAACATCAAATAAACATGGAGTAGCATTTCTAGCATAAAATAGGGGGAAAAGCAACTTACCCGGATTTTCTCAAAGGTGACGGAACTCGAAATTTCTTGGCTTCCTACGATCCTATCGACGATCTAAACATGATTCATGTTTTAAGAAATGAGAAATAATGAGAGGAAGATGATGGAAATGAAGAGAGAAGTGAGAGGAAGAAAAACTTACCCAATGAGCTAGAGAGAGAGAGAAATGGCTGGAAAGTGAATGGGGTGAGGGAGAAATAGAGGGAGTAGGGAGAAGATGATTAAAACTAAACTTACACTTAGACCCCTCCCTTACTACTACTCTCTACAAACAAACTCCCCACTAACAAATAAGACTCAACACTTCTACATTAGCACAAATGACCCAAATAAAATGCTAGTCATAATTTATTATGACACATAAAGTGCACACATAAATATTTAAATAAATAATAATTTAAACCAATAAATAAGCAATTAAATAAATAATGATTATTTATTACTAATAAAATAGAGCCTAGTTTTCGGGTCGTGACATTATTATATACATACTTTTATTCAAGATTCAAGGTTGTAAACTTTACATATTTTTCTCATTTGACGTCACCAGACGCAAGATCAAAGACGCTTGAGTATATCACGTGACTTCATCTATAAATAGAAGGACATTCCTTGCCAAAAAAGTAAGACACTTCTCAAACCTAAACATAGCCCATTTCAATTCTAGTTTTCTCTCTCCAAAATAAATACTTACTCTCACACTGGAGGGCCTTAGCCGGAGGCATCCCCGGCTAGTCGTTTGTTCGTGAGTGCAGGGAAAATCGGAGCACCAAGATCATCCACCGGGCATTGACTGATAAAAGGGCGTTTCTTGCCGTTTCGATAGTATTGTTGTTGATTTACCATTATTAATTGAGTTGGTCTCCTGTAAAACGCGTTTTTCCTACTGGTTAGGAAAAACGTGTTTTTCAAAACCTTCTGGTTATCACTTTCAAAGGTTCTGGCTATCCATCTCATATCCAAAAAGCTTTATATTGATATCCAAAAGGCTTTATATTGATATCCAAGACCCTTCTGGCTATCACTTTCAAAGATTCTGGCTATCAATCTCATATCCAGAAGGCTTTATATTGATATCCATAACCCTTCTGGATATCACTTTCAAAGGTTCTGACTATCAATCTCATATCCAGAAGGCTTTATAATTGATATCCAGAACCGTTGAGAAGTTCTGATTATTTACAAAATGACCCTTCTGCCTATCACTTTCAAATGTTCTGGCTATCAATATCATATCCAAAAGGTTTTATAATTATATCCAGAACCGTTGAGATGTTCTGATTATTTACAAAAATGTCACCGCGTTTTTTTTTAAAACACGTTTTTCCTAAGCGTTTGGAAAAACGCGTTTTTCCCAAGATTTTGCGTTATTAATTTTTATATTATTGTTAAGATAATAAAATCAAAATAAATTTATTGATCAAAGTTTATCGCTAGTAAAAAAGTATATGACAAAAACATTTTGAAACCGAAAAAATATTTTGGGACGGATTGATAGGGGAAAAAAAACATGCGTACAGTGTACATGAAAAGCAAACAGACCTTTCAAAAAAAAAAAAAATGAAAACCAAACAGAGGCAAAACCTATATAGCTTCCATTTAAATGCAAGCATGATTTTATAAGGAGTTAAATTAGGGTTCTAGCCCATTACTCAATCTGCAAGACAAAGTAAAAGACACCAATAAATTGAACCCAAAACCTAGAGCCTAACGCAAGGGTTTGATGGCATTTGAGTTTAATTTCCATGCCTTGTTTTGGAAATCAAGAAACGTAAGCGTCAGAAAGGGTTTAGATGTTGACGGTCCCGCGCTTTTCGTAGACGTTGCTGAAAATTTATCTGTCTATAAAATGGGGAGAATGTCGACTTGTTGTATCACAGGTAGAATCTACAAGAACAATCGCCGGCGTATCGACTCAAAGGTACATTTCAGTTCTGTGTTTTTTGTTTGTTTTAAAGAAAGGAGAAAAATCAAAGTTGATCGTTCGTCCCATTTTGGATTTTCATAAGTTCTCATTTTGCTTGATGTTTTGGGTTTGCAATAGAGATTGGAAAAAAAAAAGCAATGGAGAAACAGCCATCAACCAGCAATGGAGGAAACGACTTCCCTTCTGAGGTATGGTGAATTTGTAACGTGTACGTTGAGTTGTTTTATGATATTCTTCTACAATCAGTTGCGAAGCCACTTATTATTCTGTAATTTCTAGGGTTGATATGTTGCATCTAAATTAACTGCGATTTTTGACCTCCTTAAATTTAGAAAAAAAAAATTACACTATATCCTAGTTTCGACCCCCTTCCAATAAATTTCTTGCTTTGCCATTCTCGGCAATGTTACTTGCCTAACCAAAAATTTACCGGTTTCCAAGCTTAGCATCGTTAATGTTAATGATAGTGAATTACCGACTATTGTATTATCAAACAAGTCCAATTATGAGACTTGTCTGGTGGCCACAATCATATACTCCGTCCCAGAAAACGAGTAGCTCATTCCTAATTTCCGTTTACACCCCAAACTGAGGTCGTGTTTCTTAAATTTAAGCTCAAACGTCTATCATTCTTCAACCTTTCTCTTTCTTTTCAAAGTACGTTTATCTTCCATTTATGCAAAAGAAAATCTAATTTAGTACACTATAAAGGAAATATAAAGAAGCAAAAGCATGCTGTTAAAAAAAAAAAGTTGGATTAGTCAAATGCTTGTCATTTGTTTGCATGTGGTTTATTTTCTCACATGACAAGCCTTCTGCTAAACACAAATGTGCTACTTTGACTCCCTAGCAATCAATCTGGCAGCCATATGCTAAATATATCCCTCTCCCCCTCTCCCCCTCTCTCTGATGATTCTGTTTGGTTCCTATCTGATTTATAGACTGCTGGAGATGATAACATCATACTGAACCCTGGTTTTGAGGATGGCCTTAATAATTGGTCTGGAAGGGGCTGCCAGATTGCCTTGCACGAATCCATGGGGGATGGAAAAGTCCTTCCAGTGTCAGGAAAGTTTTTTGTATCTACAACTGGACGCACACAGAGCTGGAACGGGATTCAGCAGGACATAACTGGACGAGTGCATCGAAAGCTTGCTTACAGTATAACTGCTTTTGTTAGGATATTTGGCAAAAACGTGACAAGTGCTAGCGTACGAGCTACTTTATATGTTCAGACACCAGATCAACGTGAACAGTATATTGGCATTGCCAAGTAAGTTTCTTCTATTCCCCGTTAATGCCCTCTATTTTTTTATTATTTTTTTTTTTTTTTTTGGAATGATAATAACACTCCAACCTGTCCCAGAAATTTTTCCTCTTTCCCTTTTTTGCTTTGTCTTAAAACAAGTTTAGGGCGATTTCAAAAGGTGCTAGCATGAAACTCAAAGTGGGACTATCTTTCCTCGACGGAGGGAGTATACTATGGTTGCTTGCTAAAAGTAGCTTGTTTTTCTATGAAGTTCACAGGCAACAGATAAAGATTGGGTACAGTTGCAAGGGAAGTTTCTTCTGAACAGTTCCACAACAAAAGTAGTTATATATCTAGAAGGTCCAGATGCCGGAATAGATATTCTCCTCAATAATTTAGTTGTAAAGCATTCTGAGAAAACCCCTCCTTCGCCTCGTCCAGTTATTGAGGTTGGTTGAACGAGTAAATAAAGTTAATTCACGTTGTATTTTATCTCAATTGCATATAATTTCTATATTTTCAGAATGCAAATTTTGGGGTTAATATAATTGCGAATAGCAGTCTTAGTGATGGAACTACAAATGGGTGGTTTCCCCTTGGTTGTAATTTGAGTGTTGTAGCCGGTTCACCTCGTATAATTCCTTCAATGGCAAGAGATTCCCTCGGAGCTCATGAGCCACTAAGTGGTCGCTCCTTACACGCGACCAATCGCACTCAGAACTGGATGGGTCCCGCCCAGATGATCACTGATAAACTCAAACTATATCTCACTTACCAAGTATCTGCGTGGGTTCGAATTGGTTCTGGAGCAAACGGTCCCCAGAATGTGAATGTCGCGTTTTCAGTCGATGGCCAATGGGCCAATGGTGGCCAAGTCGAGATTAACGATGACAGGTGGCATGAAGTTGGTGGGTCATTTAGACTCGAGAAGGAAGCGGCCAAAGTGATGGTTTATATTCAGGGTCCTGCTCCAGGGGTTAATTTCATGGTTGCTGGATTACAAATCTTCCCGGTGGATCATCAGGCAAGGTTTCGGTATTTAAAGCAACAAACTGATAAGGTAATTGCCAAACTTCAAATTTGCTTATCAGACTAAAGTTTTGTTTGGTAGCATTAAGCACTTGATGCTTTATACAACGCAGGGTAATTTTGAGGTAGTGTGTTTGGTTTGATTCCTCCATTGAGCCTGAAAATTTCCAACCTCCTCTTAATGATTGAGAATCAAAATCGTTGCTTAACCAGTAAGATTCAACATCTAGCGCTCAATATTATCAAACACACCATACTTCCAGATCACTATGCCGTGTATTAAGAACAAGCATCAAGTGCTTAATGCTACCAGACACAAGCTAAATCTTTCTCCAAGTAAAAGTTCGAATAACACAATCCTTGTCTAAAATGCAGATTCGTAAACGTGATATCGTCCTTAAGTTCTCAACGTCAGAATCTGACAGCCTTCATGGAGCCTTTGTGAAAGTACGACAAATACAAAACAGTTTTCCGATCGGGAGCTGCATTAACAGAACAAACATTGACAATGAAGACTTTGTTGATTTCTTTGTGAAGCATTTTAACTGGGCAGTCTTTGGGAATGAGCTCAAGTGGTATTGGACCGAACCTCAGCAAGGTAAACTCAACTATAAGGACGCAGACGAGCTTCTAAACTTGTGTGAAAGCCACAACATTCAAACACGGGGGCACTGCATTTTCTGGGAAGTAGAAGACACAGTTCAATCATGGATAAAAGGGTTGAACAAGAATGACTTAATGACAGCTGTCCAAAATCGTCTAACAACCCTTCTCACACGATACAAAGGCAAGTTCAAGCATTATGATGTGAACAACGAGATGTTGCACGGGTCTTTCTACCAAAACCGGTTAGGAAAAGATATTAGAGCAAATATGTTCAAATCAGCAAACCAGCTGGACCCCACAGCGACCTTATTTGTGAACGACTATCATGTTGAGGACGGATGTGATACAAGATCGTCCCCGGAGAAATACATTCAGCAAATCCTCAATCTTGAAGAACAGGGAGCACCGGTTAGTGGGATTGGGATTCAAGGTCATATAGATAATCCGGTGGGACCCATTGTTAGCTCCGCATTGGATCAACTGGGAATTGTGGGACTTCCAATCTGGTTTACTGAACTTGATGTGTCGTCTGTTAATGAATATGTAAGGGCGGATGATTTGGAACTGATGCTTAGGGAGGCGTTTGCTCATCCAGCAGTGGAAGGTGTAATGCTGTGGGGTTTCTGGGAGTTGTTTATGAGCAGAGAGAATTCGCATTTGGTAAATGCAGAAGGTGAAGTGAATGAAGCTGGGAAAAGGTTTCTTGAGCTAAAGAAAGAGTGGCTGTCGGGTGCTCATGGGTGTATTGATGAGGCAGGATTGTTTGGGTTTAGAGGGTTCCAAGGGGAGTATGAAGTGGAAGTTGTTCAACTTTGTGACAAAGTTGTCAAGAAGTTTGTTGTTGAAAAGGGTAATGCGCCCATTCTGGTTACTATCGATTTGTGATATTCAAGTGGAATGAGAACGTAGCATCATTTCGTTGTGTGATTAGTAAGGGTTGCTGTGAGCACAGATTGTTGAATTTGGTGCTCAAATTGTATTTATGTGCTCTTGATTCATGTTCGTTCTGTCTATAAAAATAAAATTGTTATATGTATTACAGTAACACTTGTATAAAAAAATAAATCATTTTGGTAACTGCCATTTTTTGCTCCTTCAAATGTTTAGAGGTTTTCTTAGGCCTCCTCAAAAAAGAGGTTCGGGCCAAAAATGTGAACTAATGGGTAATAAATATAAGGGCTAATTGCAAATTGGTAATCTTTGTCTCACTTTTGCAATCCCCAATCTAAAAATTCAATTTTGCAAATCTCATATATGTGTATATATATATATATATATATATATATATATATATATATATATACTCCCTCTGTCCCAGAAAGATAGTCCTATTTTGATTTTTTATGGTCAACAAAAATAAACTTTGACCAAACATTTGGTGGCAATTTAATGATCAGAATGAAATTCTAAAATTGTTATTGATAAACCACTTAATGATTTATCAATTATAAATTTTAGAATTTCACTAGAATAATTAGATTGACATTAATGTTTGGTCAAAGTTCATATTTGTTGAACATAAAAAATCAAAATGAGACTGTCTTTTTTTTGAGACAAAACGAGTATAATTTATTGTGTGTCCAGCATACAAAAGTTGTGGGCAGCACAGTTAGTATTTGGTAATGTACTAACTACGCACTCCTGTTGACTTGGTTTCAACTCATACAAGCTTTGATCGAGCCAAAAATCGGATCAAGATGCCCGATTTACGGGTGGATATCTGGAAAGTCTTGCTTAAACTGAAAAAGATGAACAAACGTAAACTTGGTTGGGGCTTCACCGACGAAGGCACTCCGGCGTGAGAATAAGTTAGACGTTCTTGAGAGAGAAAACTTGGAAAGAAGGAAAGAGCTAGGGAGAAGAGAATGAACCTGCAATTAGGGTTTGAAACCTCTATTTATAGAATGAAGTTGGCTTGCCCTCCAAGTTCTAGATAAGGTGATGCCAGCCTTATCTTATATGATGTCAACAGCTTGCCCTTATCCATACTAGGTTAAAAGTGTAATATCTCAAAAATTTATTTTATTTTATTTTGGGATTGAAGTAATTTTGGGTTATAGTTAGTGATGGTAATTTATGGTATTGGGCTCTCTTAGAGTACAATAGTAAATGGAGTTGTATGGATAATTGATTGAGCTAGGTAGAAATACGTATGGTTGTGGGCTTAAGTCAACATTTTTAATTAGGCCATTAACAAATTGGAGATTAATTGAGATATTGCAGTAACCTTATTGTTGGGCCAATTGTGAATTAAATGGTATGGGTTAACGTTGAAATTATTTTTGGACTTCTGAGGTTTAAATGAGATAGAAAACATAAATTGGGCTTGGACTATTTTTAAAGGGCAATTAAGAATATTTGTATATAAATAGGTATTTACCCTAAACCTAGATCAAGCATAATATCTAAAGACGGTTATATTATTTTGACGGCGAGTAAAAGGAGGCACCGAGACGGAGAAGTAAATTACAGACGACACAAACCTGAGGTAAAGATATTTCAACTAGTTTATGTACGATCATGGTTATAGTCTAAATGTTTGAGATAGGAAGTACCTTGCTTGGTAGTGTATTTATGTGTTGATATTTAGATGAGGGCCAATTTTAGAAAACATGAGGTAATAAAGTCAGTAGATGGGTGATTGGCATTAGAATATTGAATTGTTAATAGGGACTTTGCAAACGTGGGGTCGGGGTGAAAGATTAGCAAGTACTTGAAATATTCTTGGTCTATGGCATGTGTTAGTGCCTGTAAAAGTGTGGGGATTAATGTTCTCAAGGTATGTTAGTATTTGATCCTAATTAGAGCACTACATATATTAGACAGTATAATCATATTGCCATAGAAAGGTTTGATCATGATTTGGATTATAATGCATGCGAGGTTTATCAGGATCAGATTAAATAGTACACAAAATGAAGTTTGACTATATGAAATTAATAATTTCAATTATGATACTAAGTTTGTCTAATATTGTTATTTATTTATATCGTTCTTTCGGACTGTTAGATTTTGGCAAGCGGGATTAAGTGTGCTCGTATGCGTTGAGGACATTATATAAGTGCAGTTAAGGTAAGGGATTTACGTCTCCTAGTCCTATTGTATATCGTTATTTATTGACCCTCCGTTCCTAGAGTAATTATTTTTTTACCGTTATGGCCGGTAACTCTTGATTGGAATTCACTCCAAGTGCCTCCGTCATTGAAACTATCTAAACTTAAATTGACGTTGAATTATTGGTCAATTGAAGAACCTCATTGACAAAAGAATGATCACTTAATGACACCCATTATTTGTGGGTTAATATTGATACACCATTGATACCCGGTCATGAGGGTTAGTTCATGACATGCCTATGTGGCATTAACCATTGACATCGACACCACTGAAAAGGGTGGTTATATAGGTTATCCGGATATACCGAAATATTGATACATCGACTATTGAACCCTTTTGGGTAACATTTTGAGCATTGAATTGATGTGAAGAATATTAAGTGATCATAAAGGATTGTACGTGTTATTGAGTATTGAATTGAGCCATGATTCCTTTCCTTGTATTGACAGAGAAAATTATTGTTTGGTTTTATTGACTTGTCCTTTTCATCGAAAATTGTTTATTGATTGACTCATTGAGGTCATCCCTTCTTAGAAACCGAAGGGGCGGCGTAGGACCTTACTGAGCATTGTTCGCTCACCCTTTTCTCTAATTATTTTCTTCAGGTAATAAATAGGAAAGCAAAACTTGCAGTGGAGATATATTTGAGACGGACCAGAATATTTAAAGTAGTGATTTTCATATTTTAAGTAGACTGTCATTGAGATTGTAATAAATGCCGTGAACTAGTTTTGATGGCTGCTAGCCGTTAGTAGTGGAAGACAATTGTTACGCTTCCGTTATTTATTTTGAATTGTGGTTAGATACACTAGCCGTGGAGTTTTGAATTGTAGTTATAACTGTTATTCCTTTATTTTGGGGACGGATTTATATTATTTAAAGGTGTTACAATATTCTGAAATTTCGGGTCGTTACAGGTGGTATCAGAGCATTGGGATTAGATCTTGAAAGGGAATAAGGACTCTGATATTGAATAGGTTTGGATACTTGAACATTATGATTTTGAGCGGTCTAAAAAGACTCAGTTTTCATTGAGGTCAACTGGTTGCCTTTGTTATGGAGGAGTTATGGAACATGAGCTTAAAGGATTTGGGAGATGAAGTTAAGATAGAAATCGAGGACGAATTTCTTTTAAGGAGGGAAGAACGTAATAACCCAAAATTTACTAAATTATTTTGGGCTTTAGTTTTAGTTTTCAAATAATAATAATGATTAAGTATAATCTTTTTGGGTGGTGATTAATATCTAGTATGGGCCACTAAGATTTATTACTATTGGGTTAATGAGTGTGAATAAGATATTGGGCTTTTAGACTTTGATGCAAGGAAAATAATATTATGGACCCCGAAAATAAAATTATAATTTGTTCTAGGTAAATATATGGAATGAATTGGATTAGTCAATAGGTTAATAGATAGTATATGTTGCCTCTTGGATCTAAATCTAGGGCACCAGTGGTATAGAAAGGGTCGTGGAGTGAGGCTCTAAGAAAGAAAAAGGAGGGACGGACTGGTTGAGATAGGGAAATGCTAAGTTGAAGGGTAGTATTGTTATCTTTATCAACTTTGATGAAGTGTACCGTGAGTATAATAATTACATGCGTGAATCTTTAGATGACATCAGCTAAGAAGTGAAGCATGGAATTAAAGGATAGTCCCTTATAGAATAGAGAGATTTGGTTCATAGATAACCCACAATATTAACATGATTGATATCCATTGAACACTATTGAAACCGAACCGAAATTAGTATCGACATTGAAATCGAAATTGAAATTTGAAATTGAACAAGTTGAGCGTACTTGAAACCATTGATTATGAGACAAGTATAAGGTATACTAATTATATTACCTTGCTTAGTAATTACAAATTTGTGATCATTGACTTTTGGTAATAGGCAATGGAAAGAGGAAGAGGTAGAGGCCATGCGGGTCGAAGAGGCCGAGGGGGCTGAGGCGGTGCTGTTCAAGATTCTGCGTCTGTAGGAGAGGGAAGCCAGAACCACAACCAGCACAATAATAATGGGAACAACCAGGGTCAGCCGGACCCGATGCTTACTACCCTAATTCAGACGTTAACACAGGCAGTCGTGGGGATAGGACAGACAAATCAGACTTTAGCTCAAGCAGTGACAGCAAGCCTTAATCAAGCCAACGCAGCACCACCACCTCTACCACCTCCACCGGTTAGAGATCCACTGGCGCTATTCTAGAAGCGCAACCCAGAGTATTTCTCTGGTGCACCAGGCGAGAAGCCTGAAGAATGGATAAAAGGCATTGAAAGAATTTTTCGCACTTTGGAGTGTACTAGCGAGTAGAAGGTAACTTTTGCTACTTTTGTGTTAAAAGGGGAAGCCATGGTTTGGTGGGAGACAGTAATCCAGGCAGGAGTGGCTCGTGGGGTTACCAATTATACATGGGAGATGTTTTGGAAGCTTTTAATGACAAGTTCTACCCCCCGATTGTGAAGAATATGAAGATATCGGAGTTTATGAATCTAACTCAAGGATCCCTGACTGTGGAAGAATATTTGGCAAAGTTTCTGGAGTTATCTCGTTTTTCCCCGAGGTTCTTTGATGATGAAGAACAGAAGGCTAGGAAATTTGAGGCTGGATTGAATTCGAAGTTGAAATACAGGTTAGTACCACTAGAGCTCCCAACTCTAGCTCAAGCGGCAAATAAGGCACGAGTAATTGAGCTTGATGAGAAGGAATATCTGAATTCTAGAGATAATAGGAAAAGGGGGGCTGAACGTGACTTAGGAAAGGAAAGTGGCCAGTCTAGCAGGAGTGGAAGTGGTAGTGATAACTACAAGAAGCGGACGACTGAGGAAAACCGTCCAAGGGGAGGCCCTCCCGCTACCAATAATCGCTATCAGAACAGGAACTATCAGGGAGGTCAAAATGGGAATAAGGGTCAGAACCAGGACGCGCCTACTCCAACCTGTCGTACTTGTGGGAGGAAGCATAAGACTGAAGAGTGTTACTGGAATACAGCCTCTTGCTTTAACTGTGGTAAACGTGGACACAAGATCAAGGACTGCCCAGAACTTGTGAAGACTACACCAAAGGAAAATGAGGACAAGGACAAAGACAAAGACAAGAAAGGTGAGTCGAATTCCAACCGAACAGGAAGGATCTATACTATGACAACCAAAGATGACAATGGTGCAAATTGGACAGTCGCAGGTACGTCAAGTTTAGAGGACTAAACTTCTTTTAAAGGGGTAAGAATGTAATATCTCAAAAATTTATTTTATTTTATTTTGGGATTGAAGTAATTTTGGGTTATAGTTAGTGATGGTAATTTATGGTATTGGGCTCTCTTAGAGTACAATAGTAAATGGAGTTGTATGGATAATTGATTGAGCTAGGTAGAAATACGTATGGTTGTGGGCTTAAGTCAACATTTTTAATTAGGCCATTAACAAATAGGAGATTTATTGAGATATTGCAGTAACCTTATTGTTGGGCCAATTGTGAATTAAATGGTATGGGTTAACGTTGAAATTATTTTTGGACTTCTGAGGCTTAAATGAGATAGAAAACATAAATTGGGCTTGGACTATTTTTAAAGGGCAATTAAGAATATTTGTATATAAATAGGTATTTACCCTAAACCTAGATCAAGCATAATATCTAAAGACGGTTATATTATTTTGACGGCGAGTAAAAGGAGGCACCGAGACGGAGAAGTAAATTACAGACGACACAAACCTGAGGTAAAGATATTTCAACTAGTTTATGTACGATCATGGTTATAGTCTAAATGTTTGAGATAGCAAGTACCTTGCTTGGTAGTGTATTTATGTGTTGAAATTTAGATGAGGGCCAATTTTAGAAAACATGAGGTAATAAAGTCAGTAGATGGGTGATTGGCATTTGAATATTGAATTGTTAATAGGGACTTTGCAAACGTGGGGTCGGGGTGAAAGATTAGCAAGTACTTGAAATATTCTTGGTCTATGGCATGTGTTAGTGCCTGTAAAAGTGTGGGGATTAATGTTCTCAAGGTATGTTAGTATTTGATCCTAATTAGAGCACTACATATATTAGACAGTATAATCATATTGCCATAGAAAGGTTTGATCATGATTTGGATTATAATGCATGCGAGGTTTATCAGGATCAGATTAAATAGTACACAAAATGAAGTTTGACTATATGAAATTAATAATTTCATTTATGATACTAAGTTTGTCTAATATTGTTATTTATTCATATCGTTCTTTCGGACTGTTAGATTTTGGCAAGCGGGATTAAGTGTGCTCGTATGCGTTGAGGACATTATATAAGTGCAGTTAAGGTAAGGGATTTACGTCTCCTAGTCCTATTGTATATCGTTATTTATTGACCCTCCGTTCCTAGAGTAATTATTTTTTTACCGTTATGGCCGGTAACTCTTGATTGGAATTCACTCCAAGTGCCTCCGTCATTGAAACTATCTAAACTTAAATTGACGTTGAATTATTGGTCAATTGAAGAACCTCATTGACAAAAGAATGATCACTTAATGACACCCATTATTTGTGGGTTAATATTGATACACCATTGATACCCGGTCATGAGGGTTAGTTCATGACATGCCTATGTGGCATTAACCATTGACATCGACACCACTGAAAAGGGTGGTTATATAGGTTATCCGGATATACCGAAATATTGATACATCGACTATTGAACCCTTTTGGGTAACATTTTGAGCATTGAATTGATGTGAAGAATATTAAGTGATCATAAAGGATTGTACGTGTTATTGAGTATTGAATTGAGCCATGATTCCTTTCCTTGTATTGACAGAGAAAATTATTGTTTGGTTTTATTGACTTGTCCTTTTCATCGAAAATTGTTTATTGATTGACTCATTGAGGTCATCCCTTCTTAGAAACCGAAGGGGCGGCGTAGGACCTTACTGAGCATTGTTCGCTCACCCTTTTCTCTAATTATTTTCTTCAGGTAATAAATAGGAAAGCAAAACTTGCAGTGGAGATATATTTGAGACGGACCAGAATATTTAAAGTAGTGATTTTCATATTTTAATTAGACTGTCATTGAGATTGTTATAAATGCCGTGAACTAGTTTTGATGGCTACTAGCCGTTAGTAGTGGAAGACAATTGTTACACTTCCGTTATTTATTTTGAATTGTGGTTAGATACACTAGCCGTGGAGTTTTGAATTGTAGTTATGACTGTTATTCCTTTATTTTGGGGACGGATTTATATTATTTAAAGGTGTTACAATATTCTGAAATTTCGGGTCGTTACAAAAAGAGTTTTGTGGGCCATGTTTCCCTAATGGGTTGGGTTGGGCTGGCCTGGCCATGAAAGATTCTAGAAGGGGACGGTGATGATGTCACTGACTTGTGAGGCTCAACTCGTTGGGTGTAGAGCCAGGTGTAGATACCCCGGGAGAGCCTACTGCTTGGCTAGAGCGGTGTAAGGATCCTAGGATGTCTATTTGATTTTAATTGTTAGAGTCGCCACCTATGTTTTTAAAGGAACATAAGAAAAACCTAAGAATAGCCTAATTTATGTTACAAAACCAGAGATTCGGGAAGAGAAGGGTTCGGGGGTTAGGTGACGGAGTGGGAAGTACTTAAACACCCACTCCGCCCCGCTTACGCAGGTCTTGCTACTAAAAGTGTTCTAATGTAAAAAGTCCTTCAATTTATTAATAGTGCTAACAATTATAATGTAAAGAAAATGGGAATTGCAAAGGGAAATAAAAGAAAATTGTTTTATTTATTAATTTATGCTAAAGATTAAATGTCAAACTATTCTAACAATTACATTAATATGAAATGGGGAAATTAAAGTAGAGTTGGAATGTTAGAAGATAACCTTGAACAAACTTCAACAGTGAAGTGGCCTTTTAAGTCATGTTCCCTTTTATGGGGATTGCATACATTGACTAGACATGAATAAAAGAAGAAGAAGAAAAGGTAAAGTTGTACCTTAAAAAAGAGGACTTCAAACTTTGACTTGAAAATGGTGTTGTTGTAGGGAAATTGTTGTGGAACAATTTATGTAGAGTTTTTGTAGAGAAATGTGTTTGAGAGAATTTGTGTATAGTGTAATTGTGAAGAAATTTCAAGTCCCTTTCTAAGGTAAAATGAGAGGGTTTTTATAGTTGAAAAAGAGAGGAAATGAAGCTTTTCTAACCAATAAGAAAATAAAGAAAGATAAATAATAAAAAGAAAATCAAATAAGAATGAAATAAAATATTTTGTTTTTATGGAGAATGGCTAGAATAAAGGATTTTGATTTATAAAATAAAGGGGTTTAATGCTAGAATAAAACATGTGACTAAAAGATGGTTTTTTACTCTAAAAATGGAGGAAAAATGCTGCAATCCGTAACATTCAATATGGGAGGCACGCGAGTCCGGCCAGTTAGGTCAAACGCGCGCACGGCACATGGCTATTACGGGAGGCGCCCGAGGGTAAAAATGACAGAATGACAGAAAGACCCTAAAATTTAACTCTGTTATGCAGTTTAGTCCAAAACTAACGGAATCAGTTAGGAACTTAACCGAAATAACAGAAATCAACGAAAATAAGTAAAATAAAAAATACTATGTATGCAATCGTGGTGAGAGGTCTAAGGTGGAGTGTCTACAGAGACTCTCGGGGACGTGGATTGCAAAGCAAAACGCGTCAATGAAAGAAAGACAACCGCCGAGGACATCGACAAAGAAAAAGAAAGAAAAGAAAGCAAAGACTCAATGAAAGCATGAATTATTGCAAGGGATAGAAACGCTCTCCCTCTGTGAGTGACTTTTGCTGATAGAGGGGGTACGGTAGTATGAAATGGCCCACCGTGGCCAAGGCTTAAAGTCCGTATAGAAGACTGGCTGGATCCTAGAACCCGTCTGCCACTTTAAAGTCCGTATAAAGGACTGACTGGATCCGAGAAATCGTCTGCTGCTTTAAAGTCCGTATAGAGGACTGGCTGGATCCGAGAACCCATCTGCCGCTTTAAAGTCTGTATAGAGGACTGGCTGGATCCGAGAACCCATCTGCCGCTTTAAAGTCCGTATAGGGGACTGGCTGGATCCGAGAACCCATCTGCCGCTTTAAAGTCCGTATAGGGGACTGGCTGGATCCGAGAACCCGTCTGCCGCTTTAAAGTCCGTATAGGGGACTGGCTGGATCCGAGCACCCGTCTGCTGATTTAAAGTCCGTATAGGGGACTGGTTAGATCCGAGAACCCGTCTGCTAATTTAAAGTCCGTATAGAGGACTGGCTGGATCCGATAACCCTTCTGCCGCTTTAAAGTCCGTATAGAGGACTGGAAATGAATGTGATTTTGTTGAGTAGACTTTGCTGATGAGGTGGTGATTTTAGTGGTTCACCGTGGGCCAAATTGTTGTTTGGAGCCGCATCTTCTGTGTGCTTGTACCTGTTATGCGTATGCTTTGCAGATATATGTGCTTGTGTGAGATGTGTAATAGAAATTGCGAGAGAAATTTGTGATTGTGGTGTGATGTGATTTGGAAAGCAGAGATTGTATGAGAGAGAACTTGCAAGAATGAAAAAATTGCTTTTGTGTGCGATGTGATTTGCAGAAACCTTAAATGATGTTCATACCTTCACTTACCATGGCCGCTTGATTTGGGATGGATATAAGATGTTGTGGAGGATGCTTTGATGCAGAATGTTGCTGTTTTGATGATGATGATGAATCACTTTTGTCTTTGATGGAGTGTCGGTGAGATGACATTCTTGATGATGGGTTGGTCGTGCCCTAGGGCTGCCTACGTATCCCTTAAAAGGAATAAGACCAGCGTAGTTCAAGGATGATGGAGAACTCTGAGGAAAGAGCTAGGAGCAAAGTGAAATAAAGCACATACTTTTATGTAAGTAAGGAGACAAAGAAAAAGAAAAATCTTTTTGTCGTTTTTTTTTTTTTTTTTTTTTTAAAATTTAGTTCGTAGGAAAAGAATTTGTACACATGTGAGAAAAAAGATTTTTTTTTTAGTTCGTGGGTGAACCATTTTAACCATTGTGTGTTTGTAAAGCCAACCCAAGATCAAGTCATGTTCGGTCGAAGTCCGGATTGCCTCGCTTGAATTCTATTGTCGCTGCTGTGCCCAACGAAAATTGATGTCTAGCCCTAGGAGGTTTGTTGATTATGGGGCTTTAAAAGACTTTTGATGCCGAGATAAGGGGTTGCTGATTGTAAAGCCCCTAGAACGCCTTTGATGCCAAACTTTGAGTGACTCGTGAAGCCCCAAGATAAATCAGCTCTTGACCCATTAAAATGAATTGCCTTTTGTTGTTGACGTGAGCAAGCCCCAAGAGAAGATTATTGATACCAAGCTTCGAGAGATTTCCAATCCCCAAATGTCATGTACTTGTTGTTTGCGAGCTTCAAGATGGTGGAATGTGAAGACCTTTCGATGTAAAGCCCCAAATTATCTTGGAATCGGCTTAGCATTGCACCGTTTGGTAGAACTCTTGATAGTGATCTCCTCCTTTCTCTTGCTTGGAGATGAATGGCCCTTTTTGTGGTTGGTACCCAAGTGGCGGAAGGCCCACGTGTAGCAAGGTCTTTGGAAAATGTCTCGGGAGAGATTGTGGATGATAAGGTCTTGGCGTGATAAGGTCCCAAATGGGTATGTTTGCTTGAGTCTTCTTGTGTTGAACTAATAACGGATCTTCGGATGCAACTCATGCGGATGCAACTTGTGCGGATGCAACTCGTGCTTTTGATCTTGGAGAAGGGGGTGCTGAATTGCAGAAACATTTGGATTGGCCATAACTCCGTTTGTAGAGTTAACATATTGGCATTTCCTTGAATCCTTTTCCTTTTCTCTAAGACTTTCTTCATAATCTCATCGTAAGTCACAACATAAGAATCATCAAATTCATTCATAACATCGGAGCCCTCGTTTTAAACCAGAAGACCTTTGACGTGAAGTACTGAGAGACCCTTTTGGACCACTCCCCACATTGCATTGCATCGAGTATCATTGCCCAAAAGATTGTTGAAGCCGCTTAAAAAGACTTTCGGTTCCAAATTGATAGAAGAAGCTTCAAATGTTGCACATGACTTTGCTAGGGCCACCGTTGGGTGAGGTGAAGTGAATTGCATTTTTGCTGAGGGAGCCTTTCAAACTTGAGTCCAGCCCCTAGAGTGCTATCACTGATTGTAAGTAGAACGAGGAAGGCATATCCTTGATTGGGGGAACAGGCACGAGCACACATAACAAGAAGGCTTTTCTTCATTCCTTTTGTGAGACTTTGAGGATAGTCTCACACATCTTTCTTGAGCGTATCCCTTAGGGCTCATTAACTGTCAAATGAATCAAAAGAAGCTCTCGTTCTTGAGTCACATAGCTCTTAGGGCGTCATCATTTGTCGAGAGAAGCAAGAGACTCGTCTTTGTGTGAGGGAACAAACATAAGAGGACATGGCAAGAGCTACTCCATTCTCAAGAAGCCTTTCGACACACTTGAGAGGCACATACTTGTAGAAGCTTGAAAACTAAATTACATGTTGTTACTACTCGCTGCCCAAACCAATTGACTTGCTGGGGACTATTTGTGCAACCTCGTACCCCTTAATGATGGGATCATTCTCGGATGGATCTTGGTTACCATGGGGCTTCTTTCACATGAACCCGAAGATGGATATTGCAAGAACAACCTCTCTTATGCCAATAACCCAAAACGACCTTTGATTGTGCCGTATCTTGTCGAGCCCTTTGCAATTATGAAGTTGACTCGGTGGGGAATTGACTTGCTGAGGAGATTTAATGTAGCACTTGTGCGGTTGTCTTCTTTAGAGGCTGGGTATCTCCATTTCTATTTCCCTTCTCTCTCTCACTCACTCTTTTTTTTATGACGCACCCTGTTTTTTTCCTAGACCACCTTTTCGGGTTTTCAATCTAGCGGGCATCTCTTTTGCGGCTTCATAATTTTTTTTGTGACTCAATTAATGAGGAAGTGTGCATTGACTCTAGCCGAGGATGAGAGACATGTGATTTTGCGGTGGAGACCTTTCGTCACTAATGATGAGTGACATTAACTCGACTAGGGAAGTAGCCCCTAGTATTGACTTTATGTATTTATATATTTTTTGAACGACTCACGAAGGCAAGTAAGTCATTAAGAGAGAAGAGAAATAAAGCCACAATTTGATTGCAAGAAACTGGGAGCGTTGCTGAAAGATAAGAAGCCCCTAGACTCGACAAGGAACGTGAAATGATTTCAAATCTAGGAAAGTTGTTCAATCTTGAGGTGATTAATTCATTGGAAAATGACTCGTACAAAGATGTCTTGACAAGTTCGAGATGAAGGTCAATCACCATAACGCATTAGGGCTAAACATATCTTCTTTCTTGCAAGAGACCGGAGCCGAAGGTTGCCTACATTCTTCCAGTGTAGAGGCTCAGGTCACCGTAGTTCTTGTGGATGCTCCTTTCGTCGAGATGGTTGTCGATGTAGCTTTGTCCTTCGTTAGTGGAATGGTGTTGATCTTGTACTTCTTTGATTGAGGAGGATTTTTTTTTTGTGCTCTAACTTTTCCTTAAGTTGTTTTGAAGAGTCAACCTAGCGAGTTTTTTTTTTTTTTTGTTTATCCTCCTTTGAAACATTGCTTGATTTTTCTCCATGGTTGTGTTGCTTCTTGGCTTCGTTGTTGATGTTGTCACCTTCGTCACGATGTTTAGCCCCTAGGCGTTCAAGTGATGGCCTTCGTTTTGCATAGAATTAAATTGAACAACTTGGAAGAGTGTATGAGGACAAGAACGACTTTTATTTTATGAGACCGACTCAAACTTTAACATGAGAAGGAATAAAACTTAATGCACACATAAGAGGACTCTAACTCTTTTTTTTTTTTTTCCTTTTTTGTTAAAAAAAAATCTATTTCTAGGTAGATAAAGAGAAATGGAGATTGCTATCGTCATCCTTGTCGTTGTAGTTCTCTTTGTTTCAAACCCGAGTCATTCCTTGCTTCACAATTATCTCTTCAATAAATTCACCATTGTCAATCAAATCTTGGATGACATTTTGGAGAGAGAAGCACCCTTCGGTAGAGTGGCCACTATGCTTGTGGTAGTTGCACCATTCACCATGTGCATGATTCTTTGGTATCATCTTGGGCTTGTATCCTTCTAAAGGCTTGACCTTTCCACTTGCCACCAAAGTTTCAAATGCTTCGGTTTGGGTCACTCTTAGGAGAGGAGTGAATACTCGGTTGTTGGCGGCACCTTTTTGACTTTTGAGGGGCGGGCCACTTGAGCATGTTTTACCGTTGCCCTTTGCCTTGTTGTGGGTGAACTCTTGCAGACGGACCCTAAGTTCGGAAACCTCTTCCTCGTGAATTCTTTTCTCAAGAGCAAAATTGGCTTGCCACAAATTATCCTTGCGGCAGGCATCCTCGACAAGTCTATCCATTTGTTCCCCCATGGCTCTCATTATGTTGAAAAGCCTTTCGTTGGACACGGAAATATTCTCACCCTTGTTGTTGTTGCCGTTGGAAGCCATTGGACCTATTGGAAGAACACAGTTGATCTTAGATTGGCCCACAAACACCTTTTGAGTAAAATAATTTCACTCACAAACAAGATAAAAGACTCGACCACATAAAGAAAAAGAGTATTTTTTTTTATTTACAAAAGTCGGAAGGACGGAGTCCTTTTTGGGGTTTCTAGAAAAAATAGTGGAATCGTCACACTAGTATATAGACCTTCTCGCGGTCCCATATACTCATCGGATTCCACCACGCTTGTCATACCTACATGTGACGGGATTAAACTAAATTAATGTCATAAAGCATACATGCGGGGACGGAGTTTTATTTCGTCCATAATAACCACTTGGGGACGGAGTTTTATTTTGTCCATAATAACCACTTGTTTCTTTTGGAAACGGCATGTATGATTTGATGACATTAGTTTAGGGAAATCTCGACACATGAAAACCGACTTGGTCACGGAGTGTTAGAACCTAGACTAAGAATGTGTTGGCTTGTGCTCGGTTAATGAGGCTTAAGGTCACCCTTGGCATGTAGTCATGAACTACGCCATGGGTTGAGGTTTACCGCTTTGAGAGAGTCAAGGTCGGGTGGATCTTGAAACTGTCTAGGACGGGCCTCGACGGGTTTGGGGTTATGGACTTTGTGCGACTCGATTGTGAGCAATTCATAAGAATATGTTCATGTAGTGTCAGGTCAAGCCAAATGACAAAACATTTTTTTTAACAAAATAAAAAACAAATAAGCACATAATTTACAACTTTCGAATCACCCGTGTGACCGATAAAATAAACAGAAAATAAAAGCAGTTATGTGCAGGCCCGGTGCCCACACACTGTAACCATGTCCATTTTGTTATGTTTCTGTGCACTGTTCTGTTTCTGGAAAATGCCCAGATGCGCGCGCTTTGGGCTGCCTACTCGGGAGGCGCGCGCGTTAGAGGAAGTGGGGCAGAGGCGCCCAATTTTAGGCGAAAACCTACAAATCAGTGAGGGATTGCCTTGACCTTAAATAATAAAACTTCCCCCTGCAGTAATTGTTAGCACAGAAACATGGAATTTGAAGGAGAATATGAAAGGCGGGAGATTATGGTGGTAGAGGTAGGACGCGCGGGCCTTAGGCCAAGAAGGCCAGAGGCGCACGCTTCCCACCTTTTTCCACCAGAATGCACAGAATGCAGAACTAAGAACACCAAAAGCAGAAACGCAAGTTTAACCCTCTATATCATCCACAGCAGAGTCGCCACTGTAGATACCCCGGGAGAGCCCACTGCTTGGCTAGGGCGGTGGAAGGATCTTAGGATGTCTATTTGATTTTAATTGTTAGAGTCGCCACCTATGTTTTTAAAGGAACATAAGAAAAACCGAAGAATAGCCTAATTTATGTTACAAAACCAGAGATTCGGGAAGACAAGGGTTCAGGGGTTAGGTGACAGAGTGGGAAGTACTTAAACACTCACTCCCCCCCGCTTACGCAGGTCTTGCTACTAAAAGTGTTCTAATGTAAAAAGTCATTCAATTTATTAATAGTGCTAAAAATTATAATGTAAAGAAAAGGGGAATTGCAAAGGGAAATAAAAGAGAATTGTTTTATTTATTAATTTATGCTAAAGATTACATGTCAAACTATTTTAATAATTACATTAATATGAAATGGGGAAATTAAAGTAGTGTTGGAATGTTTGAAGATAACCTTGACCATACTTTAATTGTGAAGTGGACTTTTAGGTCATGTTCCCTTTTATGGGGATTGCATACATTGACTAGACATGAATAAAAGAAGAAGAGGAAAAAGTAAAGTTGTACATTAAAAAAGAGGACTTCAAATTTTGACTTGAAAATGGTGTTGTTGTAGGGAAATTGTTGTGGAACAATTTATGTAAAGTTTTTGTAGAGAAATGTGTTTGAGAGAATTTGTGTATAGTGTAATTGTGAAGAAATTTCAAGTCCCTTTCTAAGGTATAATGACAGGGGTTTTTTTAGTTGAAAAAGAGAGGAAAAGAAGCTTTTCTAACCAATAAGAAAATAAAAAAAGATAAATAATAAAAAGAAAATAAAATAAGAATGAAATAAAATATTTTGTTTTTATGGAGAATGGCAAGAATAAAGGATTTGGATTTATAAAATAAAGGGGTTTAATGCTAGAATAAAACATGTGACAAAAAGATGGTTTTTGACTCTAAAAATGGAGAGAAAAGGCTGCAATCCGTAACAGTCAATATGGGAGGCGCGCGGGTCCGGCCTGTAAGGTCAAACGCGCGTGCGGAACATGGCTATTACGGGAGGCGCCCAAGGGTAAAAATGACAGAATGACAGAAAGACCCTAAAAGTTAACTCTGTTATGCAGTTTAGTCCAAAACTAACGAATCAGTTAGGAACTTAACCGAAGTAACAAAAATCAACGAAAATAAATTAAATAAAAAATACTATGTATGCAATCGGGGTGAGAGGTCCTAGGTGGGGTGTCCACACCAGGTTCGACTACAGATCGTTTATTTTAATGATTGTTGTGATGATTTAATTGAAGGAGAGAAGCGGGTGGAGTTGTTATCAGTCTAGCTCGTTTAGACCGAGCTGGGCTAGCCACCTTTATAAACACAGATCGTTAGTGGCCCATGTCGTACCATACTGGGTTTTGAGGACCTTTTGAGGTTCATTTTTGGGGCCAACATTTGCTTTTTGGGGAATAGACGTGCCTAATCCGTAAGCACGTGGGTCCGAGAAGTGTGTGATAGGGCGGTTAGGGTTCCCCAGGGACGTCACGACTCTATATCATTTGAGGCCGACATTCATTTTTTGGGAAGGCGCGCGCGCTATTAATGTGGCCCATTCAAATGATTTGTGAGCTGGATGGGTCGGGTCGACCTGCGAGGGTTTTGGCTGTGTAAGGCGGGTGTAAATGTCACGACCCGAAATCTAGGCTCTATTTTATTAGTAATTAAATAATTTTTATTTAATTATTTTCTTATTTATTTATTTAAATTTTTATTTATTCAAATAATTATGTGTGCATTTTATGTGTCATAATAATTATGCTTAAGCATTTTATTTGGGTCATTTGGGTTAGTGTAATATCGTTGGGTCTTAATTGTTAGTAGGGAGTGTAGTATTTGTGTAGTGTAGTGGAGGGGGCCTAAGTGTAAGTCTTTTAAAACATTCCCCTACTCCCTCCCTATTCCCCTCACCTCCCTCACCTTCTCCCTCACTCTCTCCATTCTTCTCCCAGCAACTTCTCTCTCTCTCTTTGGTATTGGTAAGTTTTTCTTCTTCTTTACTTCTCTCTTCATTTACTCCTTCGTCCTCTCATTATTAATCATTTCTTAAAACGTGAACATTGTTTAGATCGTCGATAGGATCGCGTAGAATCAAAAAGATTTGAAATCCATCAACTTTGAGAAAATTCAAGTAAGTTACTTTTCCCCCATTTTAATGCTAAAATGTTCATATCATGTTCATATAATGCTTTTGTTGTTATATTGGAAGTTTGGATGAGTTTGCAATTTATTTGGAATTTATTTGGGTTTTTGGTCAAAAATGGTGATTTATGAATGTTGGGGTTTGATTCTTGATTTTGGTTGTTAAATGTTGTTGTATGAGTCTCTTTAGACTTATGAGTTGTTTTGGTACATTTGTATACCAGTTGGAATGTTTGATTTTGGTTGAAATGTGTTTGGGTTTGAAAAATGGAAGAACCCATGTTGTTCTTCCCGATTTCCAGAAATCCAGAAGGTTGGGCGGCCGCACAAAATTTCCTGGGCGACCGCACAACATTCTGAAAGCTTTTGTTCTTGTTTTGACGGATTTTGGGCGACCGCACAGTCCCTTTTGGGCGGCCGCACAGTCCTCTGAAATTTTACATTTTGTTAATTTGTGTGATTGAAGAACGTGTTTTGGTCTAAGTCTTGAGTGTCCTTCTAGTTAACCTTAGTGAACATTGTAGTACACTTTAGTGATAGAATTGGGTCCTTTGAGATCAAGTTTGTGTTTGAAATTCATTAATGGTTAATTGGGACTTTGAAGCACCTTTATTGTGTATTGTTGGTTCGTTTCATCTTCTTGGTGATTATTTGGCTTGGTTCCCTACTTTGGAAACCTAAGTTGTTTAATTAAGCTAGTATTTATTACTTAGCATTTATTTGAAAGTCCAGCTGGTGTTTGTGGTTGTGTCGGGCGATGTGAGATATTGTAATGGCACCGGCCAAGTCCATTATGGTGTCGACCATTGTTTTGCCCTTATTTTCCTCTTCCAGATTGGCCTTGGTTGAGACGTTTGGAGCATGACTTTGTGGCATGGCTCCCGCCCTTTGTGGCACATTACTTTGTTATTGGTTCCGGTACCGGGGTTTTCTCTTCGGCTTTCATGCTATTATGAAGATGATGATTTGTTGATTATTGAAGCTGCGCAGCGATCCTTTATTTGGATGTTCCGGTTTGGAAAACCTTGGCTATATCCTTTGTTATGTGTTTATTTCCGCTGCCATCTGTTATGTGATAAATGCTATGTGCTATGTGATATTTATTATTGCTTATTGCTTCGTGCATCATAGCATGTCATGTAGTTGCATTAGTAACTTATTGAGATTTATCTCACCCCCTTTTCTTTTATCTTTGTTTTTCCTTAACCCCCCCCAGGTGCTAAGGAATAGTCTCGCTGATCACGAGAAAGAGGACGTCGAGTGTGGAAACATTCTTTTGGGGAAATTTGTATAGGTTGGTTTACATTATATAAATGTGTAACCTTTTGGGGTATTTGTACCAAACAATGACGTCGTTAAGAATTTTATATTTGTATTTTATTGAGCATAAACTTGTGGAAGTTTATGATAGTTGTAATTGGTTTTTGTCAATCTTGGTTTTGTAAAACTTTGGATTATCACCTTTTGGTATTAAATGAAATTTTTAACTTCAGTATTTCATAGTTTTGGTTTTAGAGTCGACGTCCAGATCGCGGTCTCGGGCCCGCGGGGTCCGGGGTCGCGACAGTTGGTATCAGAGCTATGGCATTAGCTCTAGGTATAAGTCTAGGTGGATTAGTATGACCTAGGTGGGTAGTAGTGTGCGGAGTGATTAACGGTTGATGTCTTATGTAGGTAATTACTCGCAATGTCTGGAAGAAGAAACAGAGGAGGTACTAGTGGTGCACAGAATCAGAATGATACAAGGGAAGAAGCACGTGCCATGTTTCAAGGCATGTTTGAGGCGGCCATGAAGGCCATACATGATCAAGGTCCGAGGGTAGAGCAAGCACCACCCCGCTATGGACTGGAGCAATTTCTCAAACTGAAACCGGTTGAATTCAATGGGGAGCCCGATGTAAGGAAGGCTGAGTTGTGGATTGAGTCTATGGAGAAGATTTATGATGTATTTGGGTGTTCGGATGAGGACAAGGTCCGGTTCGCGGCTTACAAGCTTGTGGGAGCCGCCGAGCATTGGTGGAAAGGTGTTAAAGCTACTTGGGATGATACTCGCACGGTGTATGCGTGGGAGTTGTTCGTGCGCAAATTCAAGGAGCATTTCATTCCTGTTGTTGATCAAAACCGAAAGGAGATCGAGCTACTCAACTTGGAGCAAGGTGTGTTGTCTATAGCACAATACTCGGCTAAGTTCATAGAATTAGCCCGGTATTGCGACTATTTGGTGAGGACCGAAGAACAAAAGGCTATGAGATTTATTCGGGGATTGAAGACCTCCATCCATACTCAACTTATTGCTCAACGGATTGTGACTTTCCAAGATGCGGTGGACCGAGCCTATTTGATAGAGCAAGATATTGGGGAGCATAAAAGGAAGACCGAGGTGGCCAACCCGAGTAAGCAAGGAGCTCAAGGCAAGCGACAACACCGTTCCGATAATCGAGGTAACTTTGGGGGACAATCTCAGTTCCGAGGGCAACCGACCCCAAGGAACCCGGGTACCACTTCCGGGAACCAAGGGAGCCAAATTAGGAGGCTTTGTTCGTATTGTCAAAAGGAAGGTCATTCTGAGGACCGGTGTTGGAAGAAGCAGGGAAGGTGCACCAATTGTGGTCAAATGGGTCATTTTGCAAGGGATTGTCCGAGGAATAGAATTCAACCAACGGGGGTAGGAGCTGGGGCTCCTCAGGGTCAGAAAAGGGACGCTACGGGAAAGCCCAAGGTTCAAGGGAAAGTGTTTGCAATGAATCAACAACAAGCCACAGATGATCCTACAGTTATTGGAGGTATTATTTCTATATCTAATGTGAGCGCACGAGCGTTAGTAGATCCAGGATCATCTCATTCATACATTTCTGTGCAATTTGCTTCTCTGTTAAATGCTGCGTTTGAGTCTTTACCGTACGTGCTAGAGGTGTCGACCCCTATAGGAGAATGCTTGATTTCTGATCGAGTCTTTCGAGCTTGTGATGTGGTTATTTGTGGTCGAGTCCTTTGTGCGGATTTGGTAGTTCTTCCTATCCAGGACTTTGATGTCATTTTGGGTATGGATTGGTTGAGCAAGTTTCATGCTTCCGTTGATTGCCGTAAGAAAATTGTTACTTTTTCTATTCCCGATGTGCCTAAATTTGTGTTTGAGGCTTGTCCTCTGAGTAGAAAGGTTCGCTTAATTTCTTTTATGAAAGCGAGGAAATTATTGCATAGTGGTTGTGAGGGGTATTTGGCTAGTGTTCGTGATACTAGGAAAGAATCCCCTAGTTTTGATAGTGTTCGGGTAGTTCGGGAATTTCCCGATGTTTTCTCTACCGAGTATGAGATGCCTCCCGATCGTGATATTGAGTTTTGTATAGATCTTTTGCCGGGTACGGCTCCAATTTCGAAAGCACCTTATAGGTTAGCTCCCGCAGAATTGAAGGAATTAAAGGTTCAGTTGCAAGAGTTGCTTGATCGTGGGTTTATCCGCCCTAGTGTTTCCCCGTGGGGAGCACCGGTTTTGTTCGTGCGGAAGAAAGACGGTTCCTTGAGATTGTGCATAGACTACCGGAAGTTGGATCAGGTTACGGTGAAGAACAAATACCCTCTACCCCATATTGATGATTTGTTTGATCAGCTTCAAGGGTCCGTGGTTTTCTCTAAACTTGATTTGAGGAGTGGGTACCATCAGTTGAAGGTTCGATCGGAGGATATTCCGAAGACTGCTTTTCGCACTCGCTACGGTCATTATGAGTTCTTGGTTATGCCGTTTGGGTTGACTAACGTGCCGGCCGTATTTATGGATTTGATGAACCGGATTTTCCATCCCTATCTTGACTCGTTCGTGGTGGTTTTCATCGACGACATTCTTGTTTATTCGAAATCTCGAGAGGAGCACGAGCAACACTTGAGGACAGTTTTATCCGTTCTTGCGAGGGAGAAATTATTTGCGAAGTTTAGTAAATGCGAATTTTGGCTCGAGAAGGTGTCATTTCTGGGTCATGTGATTTCTAAAGACGGTATTTCGGTGGATCCTTCAAAGATTGAAGCCATAGTGGATTGGAAGAGACCCGAATCAGTGACAGAGATTAGAAGCTTTCTTGGTTTAGCAGGGTATTACCGAAGGTTTATTGAAGGGTTTTCGAGGATTGCTACTCCGATGACTCATTTGACCCGGAAGAATGTTCCGTTTGTGTGGACCGAGAAATGTGACAAGAGTTTCGAGGAATTGAAGAAGAGGTTGACTACGGCACCGATCTTGTCTTTGCCTAATGGGAGCGATGGCCTAGTGATTTACAGTGATGCTTCAAAAGAGGGTTTGGGTTGTGTGTTGATGCAGAATGGGAAAGTGATTGCTTATGCTTCGAGGAAGTTGACCCCTAGTGAGCAGAATTACCCGACTCATGATATGGAGTTAGCGGCTATTGTATTTGCGTTGCACAAGTGGAAGCACTACCTTTACGGGGCGAAGTTTGAGATTTTTACCGATCACAAGAGTTTGAAGTACCTATTCTCTCAGAAGGAATTGAACAACCGTCAGCGCCGATGGATGGAATTGTTGAAGGATTACGATTGTACGATTTCTTATCATCCGGGGAAGGCGAATGTGGTAGCCGATGCGATTAGTAGAAAATCTTATGTGGCTTCGATGATGGTCCGTGAATGGAAAATGCTTGAGGATGTTCGAGATTGGTCTCCTCGTGAATCGAGACATGGGGCTATTTTTGCGAATATTAGGGTGTCTCCGACCCTAGTTCAGAGGATAAAGGAAGCTCAGAAAGAAGATCCCGAGTTGGTGAAGGTAATGGGTAAATTGAAGGAAAAGAACTTCGAGGATTTTTCTTTTAGCTCGAGTGGAGTGTTGACTTTCCGTGGTCGTTTGTGTGTTCCGGATGTTGATGGAATTAAACAGAGAGTTCTTGATGAGGGTCACAAATCAAGGTATACTATTCATCCGGGTAGTACGAAGATGTATCAGGATTTGAAGCAACAATTTTGGTGGATTAATATGAAAAGAGAAATAGCCGAGTATGTATCGAGGTGTTTAACGTGTCAGCAGGTCAAAGCTGAGCATCAGAGACCCACGGGATTACTTCAGCCGTTAGAGATTCCCGAGTGGAAATGGGAGCATGTGACTATGGATTTCGTTACGGGACTGCCTCGTACCCGTAGGAAGTATGACAGTGTTTGGGTAATAGTGGATAGATTGACCAAGAGTGCCCATTTCTTGCCTATTGACATCAGGTATTCGATGGAAAAGCTTGCGACCCTTTATATCGATGAGATTGTTAGATTGCATGGGGTTCCGGTTAGTATTGTGTCAGATCGAGACCCGAGGTTTACTTCTAGATTCTGGAAGGCGTTTCAAGAAGCTTTGGGTACAGATTTGCGATTCAGTACAGCTTTTCATCCTCAGTCCGATGGTCAATCCGAGAGGACTATTCAGATTCTTGAGGATATGTTGCGAGCGTGTTCGATAGACTTTTCCGATTCTTGGGATTCGCATCTACCGTTAGTGGAATTCTCTTACAACAACAGTTATCAGGCTAGTATCGAGATGGCACCGTATGAGGCCTTGTATGGAAGGAAGTGTAGATCGCCTATTTGTTGGGATGAGGTTGGTGAAGCGAAAGTTTTGGGTATTGATTTGCTTCGGGATTCGGTTGAGAAAGTTAGAGTTATCCGGGATAGATTGAAGACAGCCCAGAGTCGACATAAGAGCTACGCAGATAACCGAAGGCGAGACCTTAGTTTTCAGACCGGTGATTTAGTGTTCTTGAAAGTGTCTCCGAAGGTGGGTATTCGTAGATTCGGGAAGAAAGGCAAATTGGCTCCGAGGTTTATTGGTCCGTTTGAGATTTTGGGAAAGGTTGGACTTCTAGCGTATCGTCTCGCGTTACCGCCATCTTTGGACTGGTTGCACAACGTCTTTCACGTTTCTATGCTTCGGAAGTATGTTCATGATCCGTCTCACGTGTTACCGAGTGTACCGGAGGATATTGAGCCCGATATGACTTATGAGGAACGACCGGTTCGGATCTTAGATTCCAAAGTCCAAGAGTTGAGGAGCAAAAGTATTTCATTGGTTCGAGTTCTGTGGAGGAATCATATCATCGAGGAGTCGACGTGGGAGCTTCGTGATGAGATCGAGAGGAAATTTTCGTGGCTTTTGTTTGAGGTGAGTCTCGTTAAAATTCGGGACGAATTTTCTTTAAGGGGGAGTGAATGTCACGACCCGAAATCTAGGCTCTATTTTATTAGTAATTAAATGATTTTTATTTAATTATTTGCTTATTTATTTATTTAAATTTTTATTTATTCAAATAATTATGTGTGCATTTTATGTGTCATAATAATTATGCTTAAGCATTTTATTTGGGTCATTTGGGTTAGTGTAATATCGTTGGGTCTTAATTGTTAGTAGGGAGTGTAGTATTTGTGTAGTGTAGTGGAGGGGGCCTAAGTGTAAGTCTTTTAAAACATTCCCCTACTCCCTCCCTATTCCCCTCACCTCCCTCACCTTCTCCCTCACTCTCTCCATTCTTCTCCCAGCAACTTCTCTCTCTCTCTCTTGGGTATTGGTAAGTTTTTCTTCTTCTTTCCTTCTCTCTTCATTTACTCCTTCTTCCTCTCATTATTATTCATTTCTTAAAACGTGAACATTGTTTAGATCGTCGATAGGATCGCGTAGAATCAAAAAGATTTGAAATCCATCAACTTTGAGAAAATTCAAGTAAGTTACTTTTCCCCATTTTAATGCTAAAATGTTCATATCATGTTCATATAATGCTTTTGTTGTTATATTGGAAGTTTGGATGAGTTTGCAATTTATTTGGAATTTATTTGGGTTTTTGGTCAAAAATGGTGATTTATGAATGTTGGGGTTTGATTCTTGATTTTGGTTGTTAAATGTTGTTGTATGAGTCTCTTTAGACTTATTAGTTGTTTTGGTACATTTGTATACCAGTTGGAATGTTTGATTTTGGTTGAAATGTGTTTGGGTTTGAAAAATGGAAGAACCCATGTTGTTCTTCACGATTTCCAGAAATCCAGAAGGTTGGGCGGCCGCACAAAATTTCCTGGGCGACCGCACAACATTCTGAAAGCTTTTGTTCTTGTTTTGACGGATTTTGGGCGACCGCACAGTCCCTTTTGGGCGGCCGCACAGTCCTCTGAAATTTTACATTTTGTTAATTTGTGTGATTGAAGAACGTGTTTTGGTCTAAGTCTTGGGTGTCCTTCTAGTTAACCTTAGTGAACATTGTAGTACACTTTAGTGATAGAATTGGGTCCTTTGAGATCAAGTTTGTGTTTGAAATTCATTAATGGTTAATTGGGACTTTGAAGCACCTTTATTGTGTATTATTGGTTCGTTTCATCTTCTTGGTGATTATTTGGCTTGGTTCCCTACTTTGGAAACCTAAGTTGTTTAATTAAGCTAGTATTTATTACTTAGCATTTATTTGAAAGTCCAGCTGGTGTTTGTGGTTGTGTCGGGCGATGTGAGATATTGTGATGGCACCGGCCAAGTCCATTATGGTGTCGACCATTGTTTTGCCCTTATTTTCCTCTTCCAGATTGGCCTTGGTTGAGACGTTTGGAGCATGACTTTGTGGCATGGCTCCCGCCCTTTGTGGCACATTACTTTGTTATTGGTTCCGGTACCGGGGTTTTCTCTTCGGCTTTCATGCTATTATGAAGATGATGATTTGTTGATTATTGAAGCTGCGCAGCGATCCTTTATTTGGATGTTCCGGTTTGGAAAACCTTGGCTATATCCTTTGTTATGTGTTTATTTCCGCTGCCATCTGTTATGTGATAAATGCTATGTGCTATGTGATATTTATTATTGCTTATTGCTTCGTGCATCATAGCATGTCATGTATTTGCATTAGTAACTTATTGAGATTTATCTCACCCCCTTTTCTTTTATCTTTGTTTTACCTTAATCCCCCCCCAGGTGCTAAGGAATAGTCTCGCTGATCACGAGAAAGAGGACGTCGAGTGTGGAAACATTCTTTTGGGGAAAGTTGTATAGGTTGGTTTACATTATATAAATGTGTAACCTTTTGGGGTATTTGTACCAAACAATGACGTCGTTAAGAATTTTATATTTGTATTTTATTGAGCATAAACTTGTGGAAGTTTATGATAGTTGTAATTGGTTTTTGTCAATCTTGGTTTTGTAAAACTTTGGATTATCACCTTTTGGTATTAAATGAAATTTTTAACTTCAGTATTTCATAGTTTTGGTTTTAGAGTCGACGTCCAGATCGCGGTCTCGGGCCCGCGGGGTCCGGGGTCGCGACAGTAAAACCCTTCGCTCCCCTACCTTTTCATTATTTGTGCCTTCTACCAATCTAGAGAGACATTATCCAAGCTTTGTTCAGATTTGCTCATCTTTTTCGGCGAGTATTCAAGTCTGTTCGTGTTCTTCCATTCAAAAAAGGCTAACTTCAGGTATTATTGTGTTCCTTTTTCATTTTCCATGGTTTAGTTTTCTTATTTTTACGGTTTCTGTCCACAAATCTGGGTTTTTCTAGCCGGCGACCGGTGAGTTTGCTTTAGTGTTCTATTGGATTTCGAGGCACCATGGGCAGCGGAAGAAACATATGAAAGAAAACCCAAGAGCCATGTATCCTCTCTTATTGATTAAATTAAATACAAGATGAAAGAAACTAACTCATGAAGATCGAATCCATGAACACGGACTTTAGGTGCTAAAGCAAACACCCTCTACCGATATCCACACGTCGAACGGACTCAAGAACACCTTCTTGATTGATTTTTAGATCCAAGGCTTGATGATGAAGAAACGCCTTCTTCGTAGGAATTATTTTGCTTCTTTGATTATTGTATTTTGATGAATCTAAATCTCAAAATAAATAATCTTCTCTCATCGAGTGGCCTAATCAGATATCTCTCTGAAGAGGGACAAATCTCATCTGGACTTATCATTCTTCCATACAAGAATCGGATTGTGCCAATCGTAGGCTTTATAACAACCTGGTTAAGGGTAGCGTTTGAGTACGTTAAACACAACATTCATCATGTGGAAGACCATGATAATCTCAGGTATAAGGATATCAAATGATATAACTATTATGAGATTTAATTATGACATAAATATCATAACGGGTCTATCCAGTACTTATTCTCCAACAAGTACCCGCAAGTCTAATCCGCATCTTATGCACCATAATCATCATATGATTATCCATTAAACTCATGCTAGCTCTTCATAAACATGCAAAAGATATAATAATCGGGTTTGTTATCTCTACAACAATAAAGCTATGATATAACGTGTAGGCCTTTCTTAAGGGCCTAGGGCATAATCACCAACATGTTCTTTGTCATTTTCCTAGCTATGTTGCCTGAGTTTGTGAGGGTAGTGGGAGACTCTTCTTTTTGTTATTACGAGCGTACCAAATTGGTATTTGAGCTTCTTCAGTGGTTGGAAAAAATTGTCGTTAGATAAACTCTGGGAGATACTTCAGGCTTATGGATATCATGGGAATTTGCGTTGGCCATATGTAGGTAGTAAATATATGATAAAGTCCGATCATCCTAGCGTTGTCTTATTTGACCTATATAATGAGCTAATCAATTATCTAATTAGTTTTTACTTGGTGGGGAGTAAACCACCATTAACTTATGTTGAGTCCGGGGATCGAATAGGTGGTGGGTCCGGAATCCTAACGAGCTCAAGCTCGGTTTCTAACTTGGGTCGGGCCCCCATGCTATTCTTGCAGATATGGCTCGTGGTGACATTGATTTTGATTCTAAGAATGACCATTTCTCTGGTGATGATCAGGTGTTCAACGTGGAACCTATCTCGGTTCATTGTGGAGAAGAGGCTACGAGCTTGAGGTCTCAGGCTGATGTGTTGGAGGAGCCTCTAGAGCCATGTGAGAATGATGGGGAGGGGGCCCTTGATGATGACTCAGGGTTTGACTATCTTGAGAAGGAATTTCTTCAAGATGCAAAATCAGTTTGTGCCCGTTGGTTAGGCTATGACCATTCACTCGAAGATCACCACCTGGTTTTGCCGCAACCTACATCTCATCACTCAGATAGTGGAAGGACTATATTATATGTACAATATCAACTGAGCTGATTATCTTATCACTTATGTTCTTGTTAGTAGTATTCCGATGGTTCAGCTGTTACAAAATAAGGAGAGGGTGGCTTTCTATATAGGAAAGTTCGAGCTCGGTCTTAGGCTTCCTTTAGACCCATTTATAAATCATATTTTAGATGATACGATGTATGTCCCCCTCCAGCTTGTAGCCAATACTATGAGAATGGTAAATAGTTTTTTGGTCGTTTGTCGTCATCTCAGCTATGAGCCTACAGTGAATGTCTTCAATTTTTTTTTTAGGATTTCATGAGTAAAGAGTAGGTTTGCAGACCACCTTACTGTACGCTCAGTTTGGGGGAGGTTCCCAATGGTCCATGGCTCCTTTGCTCATTCCCTAGCACGATCAATACTTTTGATAATCATATAGTTTGGTGGAGAGCAGGAAGGGCTAGGAGTTTGGATGCTCAGGAGGCAAACTCACTCAATTGGCCAGTTTGTGGGAGCCAGTCTGGGGAAATGCTCTGGAGAAAGCATTTAAGGTGCTCGTGGCTCCCAAGAAAGGGAAGGATTGGGTAATAAATTGGGACTAGTTAGAGAAGAGTCCTAGATATTTTGCTAGAGCCGGATTGGCAGGTTGTGTGGCCGAGGGGGTCAACCCGTTGGTTACAATTTTTCATGATTGGTATTACCCGGATTGGGTAGTTCATGAGGATTGTTCGTTTGAGGCAGAATGTGTCGCGACCCCGGACCCCGCGGGCCCCGGGACCGCGATCTGGACGTCGACTCTAACAATAAACTCCAAAATACCGAAGTTAAAAATTCCATTTAATACCAAAAGTGATAATCCAAAGTTTTACAAAACCAAGTTTGATAAAGACTAAATACAACGATCATAAACTTCCACAAGTTTATTCCCAACAAATAAAAATATACAATCCTTAGTGACGTCATGTTTGGTACAACTACCCCAAAATGGTTACACATTTACATAATGGGAACCAACCTATATCAACCTTCCCCAAAAGAACGGATCCACCCTCGACGTCCTCTTTCTCGTGATCAGCGAGACTATTCCTTAGCACCTAGGGGGGGGTTAAGGAAAAACAAAGATAAAAGGAAAGGGGGTGAGATAAATCTCAATAAGTTACTAATGCAACTACATGGCATGCTATGATGCAATATACAATAAGCAATAATAATTATCACGTATCACATAGCATTTATCACATAACAGACAGCAGCGGAAATAAACACATAACAAAGGATATAGCCAAGGTTTTCCAAACCGGAACATCCAAATAAAGGATCGCTGCGCAGCTTCAATAATCAACCAATCATCATCTTCATAATAGCATAAAAGCCGAAGAGAAAACCCCGGTACCGGAACCAATAACATAAAAGTGTCACAAGGGACAAGGACCATGACACAAAGTCATGCCCGCTAGCCAGATGCATTCACAAAGGAACGCTGACTTATCCTTTCCAAGGCCAATCTGGAGAAGGGGTATAGTAAGGGCAAAACAATGGTCAACATTATAATGGACTTGGCCTTGCCATTATAATCTTTCCCATCGCCCGATGCAACAAATATGCCAGCTGGGCTTCCAAATAAATGCTAAGTAATAATAATTTAGCATGAATGAACAACTTAAGGTTCCAAAGTAGGGAACCATTCCAATTAAATCACCACAAAGGTAAACCAATACAAACCGTGCATCAAAGATGACCACATTCCCAAAATGATACTTAATCACATTCCATCTCGTATTTATTCACAAAGGAATCAAACCCAATCAATAAAGTGTTCCAACAATGACACTTAACACTTACTTAATTTCAAACACAAACTTGATCACAAAGGACTCAATTCTATCACTAGAATGCACTACAATGTTCACTAAGGTCAACTAGGAGGACACCCAAGAATTGGATCACAACGCATTCTTTAGTCACACAATTTAACAAAATGTACATTTTTCAGAGATCTGTGCGGCCGCCCACGATGGGTTGTGCGGTCGCCCAAAGTGCCTCAAAACAAGAACAAAAGCTCTCAGAAAGATGCGCGGTCGCCCATACTATTTTGGGCGGTCGCCCAATATGCCGGAATCGCCAGAAATCGGGAAGAACAACATGGGTTCTTCCATTTTCAACCCAAAACACATTTAACCAAAATCCTAACTTCCAACTCATGTACTAATGTACCAAAACCATTTATAACTAGGGTGGGGACTCCAATATACCATTCATCAACCCAAAACAAAGAATCAAACCCAACATTTCAAAATCACCATTTTTGATCAAAAACCCAAATAAATTCCAAATAAATTGCAAACTCATCCAAACTTCACATACAACCCATCAAACATTATCTAGGCATGATATGAACATTTTAGCATTAAAATGGGGGAAAAGTAACTTACTTGCAAATTCTCAAAGTTGATGGATTTCAAATCTTTTTGATTCTACGCGATCCTAGCGACGATCTAAACACGTTTCATGTTTTAAGAAATGAGAGAAGATGAGAGGAAGAGGAAGTAAATGAAGAGAGATGAAGAGAAGAAGACTTACCCCCTTTTTTTTTTCTTTTGAAGAGAGAGAGATGAACTGGCAAATGGGATGGAGAGAGTGAGGGAGAAGGTGAGGGAGGTGAGGGGAGTAGGGAGGGAGTATGAAAATGTTTAAAAGATTTACACTTAGGCCCCCTCTCTCACACTACACACAAACTACACACCCAACTAACAATTAAGACCCAACATTTCTACACTAGCACAAATGACCCAAATAAAATGCTAGGCATAAATATTATAACACATAAATTGCACACATAATTATTTAAATAAATAATAATTTAAATAAATAAATAAGCAAATAATTAAATAATAATCATTTAATTGCTAATAAAATAGAGCCTATATTTCGGGTCGTGACATTCACTCCCCCTTAAAGAAAATTCGACCCTAATTTTAACGAGACTCACCTTAAACAAAAAGCCACGGAAATTTCCTCTCGATCTCATCACGGAGCTCCCACGTCGACTCCTCGATATTATGATTCCTCCAAAGGACTCGAACCAACGCAATGCTTTTGTTTCTCAACTCTTGGACTTTAGAATCTAAGATCCGAACCGGTCGTTCCTCATAAGACATATCGGGCTCAATATCCTCCGGCACCTTCGGTAACACGTGAGACGGATCATGAACATACTTCCGAAGCATAGAAACGTGAAAGACGTTGTGCAACCGGTCCAAAGATGGCGGTAACGCGAGTCGATACGCAAGAAGTCCAACCTTTCCCAAAATCTCAAACGGGCCAATAAACCTCGGAGCCAACTTTCCTTTCTTCCCAAAACGACGGATAGCCACCTTTGGAGACACTTTCAAAAACACCCAATCACCGGTCTGAAAACTAAGATCTCGCCTTCGGTTATCTGCGTAGCTCTTATGTCGACTCTGGGCTGTCTTCAATCTATCCCGAATAACTTTAACTTTCTCAACCGAATCCCGAAGCAAATCAATACCCAAAACTTTCGCTTCACCAACCTCATCCCAACAAATAGGCGATCTACATTTCCTTCCATACAAGGCCTCATACGGTGCCATCTCGATACTAGCCTGATAACTGTTGCTGTAAGAGAACTCCACTAACGGTAGGTGCGAATCCCAAGAATCGGAGAAGTCTATCGCACACGCTCGCAACATATCCTCAAGAATCTGAATAGTCCTCTCGGATTGACCGTCGGTCTGAGGATGAAAAGCTGTACTGAATCGCAATTCTGTACCCAAAGCTTCCTGAAACGCCATCCAGAATCTAGAAGTAAACCTCGGGTCTCGATCTGACACAATGCTAACCGGAACTCCATGCAATCTCACGATCTCATCAATATAAAGGGTCGCAAGCTTCTCCATCGAATATCTGATGTCAATAGGCAAGAAATGGGCACTCTTGGTCAATCTATCCACTATTACCCAAACACTGTCATACTTCCTACGGGTACGAGGCAGTCCCGTAACGAAATCCATAGTCACATGCTCCCATTTCCACTCGGGAATCTCTAACGGCTGAAGCAATCCCGCGGGTCTCTGATGCTCGGCTTTGACCTGCTGACACGTTAAACACCTCGATACATACTCGGCTATTTCCCTTTTCATATTAATCCACCAAAATTGTTGCTTCAAGTCTTGATACATCTTCGTACTACCCGGATGAATAGTATACCTCGATTTGTGACCCTCATCAAGAACTCTCTGTTTAATTCCATCAACATCAGGAACACACAAACGACCACGGAAAGTCAACACTCCAATCGGGCTAACAAAAAAATCCTCGAAATTCTTTTCTTTCAGTTTACCCATTACCTTCACTAACTCGGGATCTTCTTTCTGAGCTTCCTTTATTCTCTGAATTAGGGTCGGAGACACTCTAATATTCGCAAAAATAGCCCCATGTCTCGATTCACGAGGAGACCAATCTCGAACATCCTCAAGCATTTTCCATTCTCGAACCATCATCGAAGCCACATAAGACTTTCTACTAATCGCATCGGCTACCACATTCGCCTTCCCCGGATGATAAAAAATCGTACAATCATAATCCTTCAACAATTCCATCCATCGGCGCTGTCGGTTATTCAATTCCTTCTGGGAGAAAAGGTACTTCAAACTCTTGTGATCCGTAAAAATTTCAAACTTCGCCCCATAAAGGTAGTGCTTACACTTGTGCAACGCAAAGACTATGGCCGCCAACTCCATATCATGAGTCGGGTAATTCTGTTCACTCGGGGTCAACTTCCTCGAAGCATACGCAATTACTTTCCCATTCTGCATCAACACACAACCCAAACCCTCTTTCGAAGCATCACTATAAATCACTAGGCCATCGCTCCCATTAGGCAAAGTCAAGATCGGTGCGGTAGTCAACCTCTTCTTCAATTCCCCGAAACCCTTGTCACATTTCTCGGTCCACACAAACGGAACGTTCTTTCGGGTCAACTGCGTCATCGGAGTAGCGATCCTCGAAAATCCCTCGATAAATCTTCGGTAATAACCGGCTAAACCAAGAAAGCTTCTAATCTCTGGCACTGACTCGGGTCTCTTCCAATCCACTATAGCTTCAATCTTAGACGGATCCACAGAAATCCCATCTTTCGAAATAACATGACCCAGAAATGACACCTTCTCGAGCCAAAATTCGCATTTACTGAACTTCGCAAATAATTTCTCCCTCGCAAGAACGGATAAAACTGTCCTCAAATGCTGCTCGTGCTCCTCTCGAGATTTCGAATAAACAAGAATGTCGTCGATGAAAGCCACCACGAACGAATCAAGATAAGGATGGAAAATTCGGTTCATCAAATCCATAAATACGGTCGGCGCGTTAGTCAACCCAAACAGCATAACCAAGAACTCATAATGACCATAACGAGTGCGAAAAGCAGTCTTCGAAATATCCTCCGATTGAACCTTCAACTGATGGTACCCACTCCGCAAATCAAGCTTGGAAAACACAACGGACCCTTGAAGCTGATCAAACAAATCATCAATATGCGGTAGAGGATACTTATTCTTCACCGTAGCCTGATTCAACTTCCGGTAATCGATGCACAACCTCAACGAACCATCTTTCTTCCGCACAAATAAAACCGGTGCTCCCCACGGGGAAACACTAGGGCGGATAAACCCTCTATCAAGCAACTCTTGCAACTGAACTTTCAATTCCTTCAATTCTGCGGGAGCTAACCTATAAGGTGCTTTCGAAATCGGAGCCGTACCCGGCAAAAGATCTATACAAAACTCAATCTCACGATCGGGAGGCATAACATACTCGGTAGAGAAAACATCGGGAAATTCCCGAACTACCCGAACACTATCAAGACTAGGGGATTCTTTCCTAGTATCAAGAACACTAGCTAAATACCCTTCACAACCACTATGCAATAATCGTCTCGCTTTCATAAAAGAAATTAAGCGAACCTTTCTACTCAGAGGACTAGCCTCAAACACAAATTTAGGCACATCGGGAATAGAAAAAGTAACAGTTTTCTTACGGCAATCAACAGAAGCGTGAAACTTGCTCAACCAATCCATACCCAAAATGACATCAAAGTCTTGGATAGGAAGAACTACTAAATACGCACAAAGGACTCGACCACAAATAACCACATCACAAGCACGAAAGACTCGATCAGAAATCAAGCATTCTCCTATAGGGGTTGACACCTCTAGCACGTACGGTAAAGACTCGAATGCAGCATTTAACATAGAGGCAAATTGCACAGAAATGTATGAATGAGATGATCCTGGATCTACTAACGCTCGTGCGCTCACATTAGACACAGAAATAATACCTCCAATAACGGATGGATCATCGGTAGCTTGTTGTTGATTCATGGCAAATACCCTTCCTTGGACCTTGGGCTTCCCGGCGGCATCCCTTTTCTGACCCTGATTAATACTAACCCCTGACCCGGATGACTGTTCTCGGTGCCTCGTGCAATCTCTCGCAAAGTGCCCTATTTCACCACAATTGATGCACTTGCCTTGCTTTTTCCAACACCTATCCTCCGCATGGCCTACCTTTTGACAAAAGGTACAAGGCTTCCTAATTTGGCTCCCTTGGTTCCCGGAAGTGGTACCCGGGTTCCTTGGGATCGGTTGCCCTCGGGACTGAGATTGTCCGCCAAAGTTACCTCGGTTATCAATCCTGGGTTGCGACTTGCTCTGTGCTCCTTGCCTACTCGGGTTGGCCACCTCGGTCTTCCTCTTATGCTCCCCAATATCTTGCTCTATTAAGTAGGCTCGGTCCACCGCATCTTGGAAAGTCACAATCCGTTGAGCAATAAGTTGAGTACGGATGGAGGTCTTCAATCCCCGAATAAATCTCATGGCCCTTTGTTCTTCGGTCCTCACCAAATAGTCGCAATACCGGGCTAATTCTATGAACTTAGCCGAGTATTGTGCTATAGACAACACACCTTGCTCCAAGTTGAGTAGCTCGATCTCCTTTCGGTTTTGGTCAACAACCGGAATGAAATGCTCCTTGAATTTGCGCACGAACAACCCCCACGCATACACCGTGTGAGTATCATCCCAAGTAGCTTTAACACCCTTCCACCAATCCTCGGCGGCTCCCACAGGCTTATAAGCCGCGAACCGGACCTTGTCCTCATCCGAACACCCAAATACATCATAAATCTTTTCCATAGACTCAATCCACAACTCAGCTTTCCGAACATCGGGTTCCCCATTGAATTCAACCGGTTTCAACTTCAAGAATTGCTCCAAACCATAACGAGGTGGTGCTTGCTCTACCCTCGGACCTTGATCATGAATGGCCTTCACGGCCGCCTCAAACATGCCTTGAAACATGGCACGGGCTTCATCCCTTGTATCATTCTGATTCTGTGCCCCACTAGCACCTCCTCTGTTTCTTCTTCCAGACATTGAGAACAATTACCTGCATAAGACATCAACCGTTAATCACTCCGCACACTACTACCCACCTAGGTCATACTAATCCACCTAGACTTATACATAGAGCTAATGCCATAGCTCTGATACCAACTGTCGCGACCCCGGACCCCGCGGGCCCCGGGACCGCGATCTGGACGTCGACTCTAACAATAAACTCCAAAATACCGAAGTTAAAAATTCCATTTAATACCAAAAGTGATAATCCAAAGTTTTACAAAACCAAGTTTGATAAAGACTAAATACAACGATCATAAACTTCCACAAGTTTATTCCCAACAAATAAAAATATACAATCCTTAGTGACGTCATGTTTGGTACAACTACCCCAAAATGGTTACACATTTACATAATGGGAACCAACCTATATCAACCTTCCCCAAAAGAACGGATCCACCCTCGACGTCCTCTTTCTCGTGATCAGCGAGACTATTCCTTATCACCTGGGGGGGGGGTTAAGGAAAAACAAAGATAAAAGGAAAGGGGATGAGATAAATCTCAATAAGTTACTAATGCAACTACATGGCATGCTATGATGCAATATACAATAAGCAATAATAATTATCACGTATCACATAGCATTTATCACATAACAGACAGCAGCGGAAATAAACACATAACAAAGGATATAGCCAAGGTTTTCCAAACCGGAACATCCAAATAAAGGATCGCTGCGCAGCTTCAATAATCAACCAATCATCATCTTCATAATAGCATAAAAGCCGAAGAGAAAACCCCGGTACCGGAACCAATAACATAAAAGTGTCACAAGGGACAAGGACCATGACACAAAGTCATGCCCGCTAGCCAGATGCATTCACAAAGGAACGCTGACTTATCCTTTCCAAGGCCAATCTGGAGAAGGGGTATAGTAAGGGCAAAACAATGGTCAACATTATAATGGACTTGGCCTTGCCATTATAATCTTTCCCATCGCCCGATGCAACAAATATGCCAGCTGGGCTTCCAAATAAATGCTAAGTAATAATAATTTAGCATGAATGAACAACTTAAGGTTCCAAAGTAGGGAACCGTTCCAATTAAATCACCACAAAGGTAAACCAATACAAACCGTGCATCAAAGATGACCACATTCCCAAAATGATACTTAATCACATTCCATCTCGTAGTTATTCACAAAGGAATCAAACCCAATCAATAAAGTGTTCCAACAATGACACTTAACACTTACTTAATTTCAAACACAAACTTGATCACAAAGGACTCAATTCTATCACTAGAATGCACTACAATGTTCACTAAGGTCAACTAGGAGGACACCCAAGAATTTGATCACAACGCATTCTTTAGTCACACAATTTAACAAAATGTACATTTTTCAGAGATCTGTGCGGCCGCCCACGATGGGTTGTGCGGTCGCCCAAAGTGCCTCAAAACAAGAACAAAAGCTCTCAGAAAGATGCGCGGTCGCCCATACTATTTTGGGCGGTCGCCCAATATGCCGGAATCGCCAGAAATCGGGAAGAACAACATGGGTTCTTCCATTTTCAACCCAAAACACATTTAACCAAAATCCTAACTTCCAACTCATGTACTAATGTACCAAAACCATTTATAACTAGGGTGGGGACTCCAATATACCATTCATCAACCCAAAACAAAGAATCAAACCCAACATTTCAAAATCACCATTTTTGATCAAAAACCCAAATAAATTCCAAATAAATTGCAAACTCATCCAAACTTCACATACAACCCATCAAACATTATCTAGGCATGATATGAACATTTTAGCATTAAAATGGGGGAAAAGTAACTTACTTGCAAATTCTCAAAGTTGATGGATTTCAAATCTTTTTGATTCTACGCGATCCTAGCGACGATCTAAACACGTTTCATGTTTTAAGAAATGAGAGAAGATGAGAGGAAGAGGATGTAAATGAAGAGAGATGAAGAGAAGAAGACTTACCCCTTTTTTTTTTCTTTTGAAGAGAGAGAGATGAACTGGGAAATGGGATGGAGAGAGTGAGGGAGAAGGTGAGGGAGGTGAGGGGAGTAGGGAGGGAGTATGAAAATGTTTAAAAGATTTACACTTAGGCCCCCTCTCTCACACTACACACAAACTACACTCCCAACTAACAATTAAGACCCAACATTTCTACACTAGCACAAATGACCCAAATAAAATGCTAGGCATAAATATTATAACACATAAATTGCACACATAATTATTTAAATAAATAATAATTTAAATAAATAAATAAGCAAATAATTAAATAATAATCATTTAATTGCTAATAAAATAGAGCCTATATTTCGGGTCGTGACAGAATGTGGGGCTTATTCATGATCGTCCCTTCACTGCCGCCGTTTTAAGCATTTGGGTGGTGAAGATTCTTGTTTACACTTCCTTGATTGTATTTTTAATGGTGATGACTAATTTATTGCGTTTTGTCATTTCAGTTATGAGTACTCATGGCGAGCAATACTTGGACGACTTCGCTAAGAAGGCCAATGTTCCTTCCTTTCGTCAACTCAAGAATTTGAACCCATCTGCGGCTTCAGCTGTGGCCAAAGCCCATGTCAAATCTGTCAAGCCGATCTCAGGAAAGGAAGCTCGGTTTCTGTTCCTCTTATCTCTACTGAAGGGGATAATGAGAGGAATGCTAGGGGATCTACCAAGGCCTCCAGCACGGTGATCGCTCCGTCCTCAACTCCTCCTCCTCCAAGTAGCGACGGGCTGACACACCCAATCGTTCTGCCTTAGAGGATTCAAAGAAAAGGGATCGAGTTGATGAAGAAGAGGACCATGTTCCGATTGCAAAGCGTGCTGCATGTGGGGTCTCATTACTCGAGCTGATATCCAAGGTGTTAAATCGGTGGATGAGGTTGATGAGTTGGCTGACTGCTTGGGCAAGGTTACCCCTTTTAAGGGTTTGAACGCTCATGCCCACAAGGCATACAAGGTCCATTTTTGCCGAGCTGTGTTAGGATGAGCCACTGACTTCGATCTGTTGGCATCATATGAGAAGGTTGATCCTAAACCTTCCTTGAGTAGAGATAGGCTGGGTCTCCTAATTTTTGAGGTACATCTTGATATTTTTCTGTGTTTTTTTATGAACGTCTAGTATTCGTTTTGACTTTATTCGTGATTGCAGTTGGCCACTATTAGACTTCATCTGACTCGCACAGGTGAGGATCTCGAGGCTAAGGCTCAAAAGAAAGAAGAGAGCTTGGTAAGCAAAGAGAAGGAACGTGTTGCCCTTACTACTGAGCTATCTACGGGGAGGAAGCGTATCTCTGAGTTGTAGCACTTCAGGGAGGAAAAGGATAAAGAGTTGGAAAAGGCCTGTCACGAGGTCATTACTGAAAGGGCCAGAGCCAAAGATTTGGATGGTGAAGTCCAGATGGCAGCGGGTCGCAACATGGATATTCAAGCTCGGCTCAGCCATGCTTATGATGAGGTGAATAAACTTAAAGCTGACTTGGCTGCAGCTAAGAGCTCGACTAATGAGGCTTGCATTATAGCCCAGTATGAACTAACCCCAGAGTTTAATACTAAGGTGCTTACCCAGGCGATGCGTTATTTTGACTCCATCCATAAGCAGGGCATACATGATGCCTACGGCCATGGCTGTGTCCCTAATGATCCTGAATTTCTTGCCGATCTCATTGAGTTGCCTCAGTTTAACCTACAGGCCCGAGCTGCTCATGATGTGATCCCTTTGAATGTTGAAGAATGGAGTCAGCTAGATGGAAAAGACGAGGAAGAAAAGATGCCTGTTTCGGTTCGTCCAGAGCTTTTGCCTATCATTGTTGACAACGTTTTGGCTTGTCGTTCAGACGAAAGAGCAAGGGTTTCTGGGAATGTTGAAGATGTCTATGCCGAGGTCATTGCTCAAGATGAAGTGGTGACTCCTGAGGGTGTTGAGGAAGGAGTGTAGTACTCTATGGTTTTCACGTTAATCACTCTTTTGTATGCTACCCGAGGTCGGTGGTTGAACTCGCTTATTAATTAAATGCTTATTTTCTAAATCACCATGTTTGACTGTACTTTTTGTTAATGATAATTATTCATGCTTCAACTCCTTCAATTACTAAGTTCAATCTGCTTCAAGCAAACTTTATCTCGTTCAAGTTAAGGACTAGCTCATTGCGGACGAGGTCAAGACTTGCTTGTTCAAGGCAAGGCTTAGGTCTTTCAAGACGAGGTTAAGGTATGCTTGTTCAAGACAAGTCTTAGTTTGTTCAAGACGAGTTTAAGGTTTTCTTGTTCAAGACAAGGCTTCGCTCGTTGAAGATGAGGTTATGGTTTGCTTGTTAAAGACAAGGCTTGGCTCATTCAAGACGATGTCAAGGTTTGCTTGTTCAAGACAAGGCTTAGCTCGTTCTAGACGAGGTCAAGGTTTGATTGTTCAAGACAAGGCTTAGTTCGTTCAAGACAAGGTCAAGGTTTTCTTGTTCAAGAAAAGGCTTAGCTCGTTCAATACGAGGTCTCTATACATAGTATTATAATCAGCATTATGTAACAGCGTGCACAATCATATGAGTGTCAGAAAAGGACTATCCTCTAATAATTTATTAAGTAAATCGAGTGCCAGAAAATGGCTAACCTCTTACAAACTGGAACAAAGCATTCAAGTGCTCGAAAAGAGCTATCCTTGGAAAATACTAACTATGCTATAAATGAATGGATGAAATCTAATGATAGTACTTGTGGAGGTTATTCGAGTGCCATGGATTACTGAGGTGATGCCCTTTAGGAGTCCTTAAAATGTTTGTTCCATTACGGATAATTTTTGTTACTACAAAAGGGCCTTCCCAGTAAGGGGAAAGTTTGTTCTGTTGAGCCTTCCTGCTCGTTGCCTCGATTTTCCTGAGAACCCAATCTCCAACCAGGAAGAGTCATTTCCTCACCTTCTTCTCATGATAGCTCTTAGTCTTCTGTTTGTAATTGACAGACCTGAGGTGAGCATCCAACCTTCTTCAAAACTGAGTAAACAGGCACATTCTCAAAAAATCGCGTGCCGGGACCCCTCGCCGGGTCCCGCACTGCTAAAAAAGTTTTTTACCGGACATCTGATGCATTAAAATTATAATATGTTATTCATTGCTCGTTGACTAATTACAGATACACCGGCGTGACCACAAAAACATTTCGAGCAACTTTCACGTTGGGGCCGCGGACAACTGGGACACCGAAATGCGCACAACAGAGCAGTTGCGGAGCTAAAAGACGGAGTCGGAAGAAATGTGTGCTGAGCAAGTAAAGCACCAGTCAACAAAGGCCACATGCCACCTCCTGATTGGCTGGAAAGGAAAAATAAAAATAATTTTTTTTGTCTTTGGCCAGGCTGCACGGCCGCGCACCTTAAACTGCACGGCCGTGCAGGCCTGTATCAGCTTTTTTGCAGATTTTCTTCTCCATTTTCAAACTTCATGATTTCTTCTTCTTCTTCAAGATTTTCCTCCCTCCTCCATCACCTCCATCAGACCATCTACCTCCCTCCTCTACCCTTATGGTAGGGGTATATTTGTCCTAAAAACTACCTCCCTCCTCCCCTCCAAAATTGCCTAAGTTTGGCCACAACTTGACCATTCACACAACCATTCTAGACACTCCGAATCCAACAACAACTCTCCAACTCTCTTACTCTCTCAATACTCTCTCAATTCTCAGCCTACACACCTCCACCATACCACCACCACTCGGCCACCACACCACCACCAAAGGCCACCACATCACCACTAACTAAACCACCCAAGAACCACCCAAAATCACTACAAATCTTCACAAAAAACACACAAAACTCAAGCAATCAAACCATCCAATTCAAACAAAAGGAAAAAGTCTTCCCTTGGCAAGACAAAGGAAGCACAAAACCCCTTGTACTAGGTAAGTTTTCTCATGTAAACTCTTAGTATGTAAAGATGTAGATAATATATTTGTTGGTGTAAGGATCTAGCCATTACTTGGCTAGATCCCTTTGTGTTTCTTGCAATCTTCTTTGTATAACTCTTAATATGGCCATGCAAATAAGATTTTGAATGTTGGAATCTGTATTTTGGGATGTATATATGTGTTGATGATGATCCCATTCCCATGTCTTGGTTTGGTTTAGCTTATACATGTCTAAATACCCTTTTTGCTCCCAAGTGCCATGAATCTGTCCCTCCCTTTCTCTTTCTATGTATATCCATGTGTATATTTAGTTTTAATGTCAAATAGCTCTCTAATAATTATCTCAACATGTTAAATGAGAAACTCCTTAGGTTTTATGGCTTGGTTATGGTTTTTGATGGTGTTTTGAGGTCCATTTTTGTGAGTATTATTATCAGTTCCTGCAGAACTGTCATGACCAACGATTTTCTTCTCCTAAAATATCATTCTTAAATTGATTTCTGGGCTTAGCCCCATACATTAAAGTTGTTTATCACATGTTCAAGTTCATGATCATGCAATTTAGTGTCTATATTCCATGATTTGATAGGGTTTTAATGCATAAACTTGAGTGACAGATGTACTGCCCTGCTTGCTTATCTTTGTGCCATGATCTGTTCTTATGCTTAAAACCTGGTTAAAATTGGTTTTTTGACCAAGATTAAAACATGAAATTTGTTTCCAGAAAGCTAATAAAGATGATAATATTTTTATATTAATTTTTGGACTCAAAAAAGTACCACTTTTGTTCCTTTGTTTACCTCTTCAAAAATCAGTTTTCAAATTCCCAATCTCTGGCATCACAATGTCAGAGATCTTTCAAGGGACTTAAGTATACTTTCTGGGTTCCAAACTTTGGGATTTTCATGTTTAATATGTTTTCTTCAACTTTAATGATTTGAGATTTTCCAGATTGATTAGTTAAGTTGGTCAATTTCTGTGATGAATGTGTCAATGTTGATACTTTGCTGTGCTGGACTAATTCTCTCATTCAATGTTCTTGATATTGTATTTTGTCTAAAATCAATCCAAAAAATCTATAAAATCTCAACAAAGACAACTAACACTCTGGGATTAAATCCCAATTTTTAGTTTCTTGCATTCAGATTAATTTAGGACAGGTACACAAGAGCGGGGACGGAAAACCATGTCAAACCCAATGGTCAAGCTCGTGAAGAGGACGATCATTCTTTCAAGAAATTCATTCTATTCTGTATATAATGTATTTATTTCCCCTTCTCCATTGTATGTTTTTATTCTTTCCTGAGATGCTCAAAATCCTTTTCGAAAACCGCTCGGGGATCCACCTAAACCGGTTCCCGGTCGCGATTCAAATGAACGTCCTTAGATTAGGAGACACCCTTGTACATACATATACATTCCTTTTTCGAGTTAAGGCATTTTGAAAATAATCTTTCAAATAAGGCATAAAAGCAAACATAGGCGGAAGCATGCTAGAGTCCGTAAGGGCGAGAGGAGTGCTGCTCATCACCTTCTCTTCTCGTAACCTAGCCCCCGAACCCACTTCAATTTCAAATAAAAAAAAGGTTTATCTCTATTTTCCCTAAAATAAAATGAGGTGGCGACTCTCTGCTTTCAAAACAAAGGTAGAGAAACCATTGTGTGAGAACCGAACGGATTCAAACCGCGATTCGCACGGATCCTTCAAAAGGTTCGCTGCGCGGGCTCTCACAGTGGCGACTCTGCTGGGGACTTCTAAGTGGGCTTAACTCAAAAGTGCGCTTCCGCCATCTTTTCCTTTTTGCCTTATGTATATATCTATTGCCTTAACGTTTGTTCATTTTGTAGGTACTTTCTATTCATTATTCTTTTGTGTGAATAAAAACAAATAAAATAAAATAAAAAATGTGTGTTTTCTTTTTTTCAAAAATCTCTTTTTTTCCTAAAAAAAAATTAGACACCTCACACACGTTGCAATTGCGAAATTATACCGTCATTATTACCGTACAAACCCTTGGGGACTTGGAGCCCGAGGATGATGGGGACCTCTTGTTCCCCTGAATTGATATCTGCGGTTGCCTTTCCCGACTCGATGCCGCGTCTCACTGCCGTGGTTGAGAGGTTAGGCCCCCATCCAACTAGCCGCATCAAAAGCCACGTCTGTGACTGTTTTCAAAAAATACACGTCCTTGACTTATTAGCCGGTTCTTGTCTAAGGAAATTTTAAATCAATCCTATTCGTTTCCCGAGATCATAAAACAATCTCAAGTGTGGATATTCAAAATTGAAATAAATGGGATTGATACAAAATTTCCAAAAGACTTTCACGTAGACCGTAACGAGAGTGGTGGATTCCCGAAAGAGTATGGGCCCTTTGCTAGAGGTCTATGATGGCCATAGGTACAGGTGAAATACATTGGTCTCATACTCGGGGAGAAGGAATCCACTATTCCAGGATTAAACAAAGGCGAGGTATCAAAATTAAGCACTGTGCTTATCCGGCTTTCTTAGGATATTTTCTTTCTCATGTGATCATTTAAATAAAGCTCAATTCTTTCAAAAGAAATCTTTCATCCCCGCTCTCTAAACCAAAATCTCCGTACCCTACCCTTTCAGATCCGGGGTCTGGCTTCTTGGAGAGGGGTAGTACGAGACAGTAGGGGAAGGTTAATCAGATCGGTACCGACAGTTGAGATGGCCGAGGAACATGATAGTCAGGATTTTGTGCTTCAGCCCGGATTGCAGGCATGGTTGAATGAGAATCTGAGAGTTCACACCGAAGGGTTAATGGAACAGATTAGGGTTCAGCAGGATGCTTTGCTTGCTACTCTAGTGCAGATGCATAGGGGAGGTGATGTACCGAATAATCAAGGGCACAATGGGAATGGTCGTAACCCCGATCCGAATAAGAATAATGGTAATGGGAATGGCCCACCGCTGAATCAGAATAATGGTAATGGGAATGGCCCGCCGCCGAATCAGAACAATGGTAATGGGAATGGCCCGCCGCCGAATCAGAACAATGGTAATGGGAACGGCCCTCCGCCGAATCAGAATAATGGTAATGGGGTTGGTCCGCAGCCCAACCAAAATGGGAATGGAAATGGTCCACTACTGAACCAGAATGATAATGGGAATCAAGGTCACACTGCCCAAAATGATCCCCAAGCTATGCCTACTCATCCGAACATCCCGTTCGATCCAACTCAGTTTCCTCCTAATCCTAATGCTTACTACCAGTATATGCAGACTCTCTACCCCAACGGCATGTATCCTATAGGAGCTTTTCCAGATCAAGGGGCTTCCCAAGCCCAAGGTCTCAACTTTACTCCTCAAAGAGATTCTCTTCATAATGGCATTCCTCAGACTCCTCTAACCAAGCAAGACCTCGAGATGAAGGAAATAAAGGAGATGCTCAAAAAGGTTATGAGCAAAGGAGAGTTCTCAGCTGACTCTTTGAAGTTAGCTCCATCCGCAACCCTCCCATACAACTTCAAAATGCCAGATGTGGAGAAATTTGACGGTACTGGTTGTCCCATGGCTCACCTAAAGTCATATTCTCATGCAATGCAATCGCGTGGTGCAAATACCTATGATATGGCCTCGAACTTTCACTTGACTTTGGTTGAACCAGCGAAGCAATGGTTTATAAGTGTCGATACTAGCTTGGTCGACGATTGGTCCAAACTCGTGGAAGAATTCCAGAAGCGTTACAAGGACAACTCCGATTGGGAAAAGAGTCGCCGTGATCTCGACTCTTGTACTCAAAGGGAAAAAGAGACTTTCTCCGAGTTTGCTAGTAGATAGAGGAAAAAGTTCGCACAGACTTTAGACAGGACCGATACTGCTGAGCAAACCCGAATCTTCCTTAAGAATCTTCAGCCGTTCTATGCTGAGAAAATGAAGAACCTCGTGTTTCCCGACTTCGCCTCTATTTTGGATGTGGGATCCTGAATTGACGAAGATATTTGTACAGGTGTTGCCAAGATAGATTCTCAACCTCCGTCCTCTTACCGTTATTGAGCACCAGCTAAAGCCCCACAAGCGGCTGTTAACAATGTTGCTACTCCTATGCCATTCTGGAATAGCCTGCCTAGCTCGAGCCAAGGGTCCTACAACAGAGTACCACCATGTTACAACCCCGACGGGTCTATCAATGCTGTTAACAATCAAATCAAGAATGACAGAAGTAGAGCGAGGAGCGAGCGGCACTTTGATAACACCAAATACTGCGCATTCCACATCTCGCCTGGACATGCCACCGACAAATGTTGGAGTCTCAAGCATGTCTTGCAAAACATGATTGACGATGGGATCATTCAGAAACCTCTGCAGCCGCATGTCGTGAATAATCCTCTGCCTAATGCAAACATGATCGAAACAGGGAAAAGCTACCCCCGTGCTAACTTCATTGTCGCAAAGGAACCTCTCAAGTACTCGGTCACTCCTATTCCAGCCTCTTGTCTGGATTGCAACATGATATCATGGGATTCGATTATAGCAAGTGCCAAAGCCACAGAAGCACAAGAAACCCCGCTAAAAAATGCTCAGTGGCTTGGTGGGAACGTTAATCACTTGACTCGTTCAGGAAGAGCTTACTAACCCCCTAATGTTGATGCTAGTGGATTTGGGAAAGATAAGGCTCCTGTGACCCTTCCCAAGGAAACCGAACTCTTCAGAGGATGTGAGGCTGAAAGTCCAAGTGATTGATATCAAGTCAAGTTTTAGTTTACTTTTGGGCCATCCTTGGATCTATGGGGTAAAGGGTGTTGCTTCATCCTACCATCAATGTGTCAAGTTTGTCCATGATAACCACGTCATAGTGATCCACGCTCAGGATGGTGAGAAGGTTTTTGACCGCCCGATTCTTAGGATAGAGCTTAAGGATACTGGGTTTTTCCTTAGTGGTTTCGAAGTAATCCCACAATCTGTGATTAACTCCATCAAGTATGTTAAGGAGACGGATATCATCGGGAAGAAGAGGACCAAGTATGGGAATGCTTTAACCTTGAACATGGTGAAGAAAATGGATTTCTTGCCTATACTGGGGCTTGGCAAGAATCAGCAAGGACGGATCGAGGCCATAGAAGATGAACCAATGGTTGTCATTCCGCCTTTTGGGCTTGGGTATAAGCCAACACCGGTCGAGGTTGCAGAAGTCATGAATGAGAAAAGGAAACGTCGCACAGCCGTTAAACAGGGGCTACCTTATGAGCTCCCCTCGATGCGCCCGTATGAGCTAACTCTCAATGGATACTTTGTTCGTGAAGGGGAGGATGTCGCACAGCCGTTAAACAGGGGCTACCTTATGAGAATGATGCAAATAAACCTAGGGGCTCCTCTAAGCGGCCCGCTCCAGTTGATATACGGGCAATCGAAGGGCAAGAGAACATGTTTTCCCTCTTTGAAGAATGCACTCTAGAGGACGGTTTCTTTGGAATGATCGGGAATGGTAACGATATTCGCTATGACCTGCTTTGCACCTCACGCCCGCAGAAGGACCACTTCAAAACTGGTCCCAAACCTCCGGTCTGATGGCTACTACAGACATGCTCGTGGAACGCTTCGGATATGATCCTCCCGTTCCCCCTCCTTTCGAACCTTTTGTACTCAATGTTTATGTTCCCGGAACTCTGGATGAGGACCTTACTGATAAGGACCTCGACGGGATCGCCGAGTCTGTACTTCCTTTGGTCATGAATGAAATTTCCTCTGTTTCTGCGTACTCCTTGGTTGCCAATATTTTAAATGATGAATTAACTAAACCAATCACAAATTCAACTCAAAATCAAGTTAATAACGATTCATTAAAATATATAAGTCAAGACGAAAAAGATTATCTAATAGAATTAAACAGGTTAGCCAAGCAGCGTGCCGAGAAGAAGTAAGAAGCTTGCGGAGAAGACTTGTCCACTATCAACATGGGGCTGGGTGAAAAGGTCAAAGAGATTAAAATTGGAAGCTTCATGAAAGGGGCTGATAGAGAACAGTTGGTCAGTTTTCTCAGAGAGTTTGTCGACGTGTTTGCCTGGTCGTATGAAGACATGCCGGGGCTGGATACTGCCATTGTTAAGCACCGGATTCCTACTTATCCTGATATCAAGCCAGTCAAGCAAAAGTTAAGGAAAATTAGACCGGAATGGGCCCTCCAAGTCAAGGAAGAGATTGCACGGTTGTTGTCAGTAGGTTTTATCCGAGTAGTCGAATACCCGCAGTGGTTGTCAAACATGGTTACATTGAGGAAGGCGAATGATAAAATCCGTATATGCGTTGACTTCAGAGATTTAAACAAGGCTTGCCCAAAAGACGATTTCTCGTTGCCAAACATTGATATAGTCTTTGACTCAGTTACGCTGCACAAAGTGCACTCTTTCGTGGATGGTATGGCAGGATACAACCAAATTAAGTTGGCAGTGGAAGATCAAGAAAAGACTTCGTTCATTACTCCATAGGGAACCTTTTGCTATACGGTTATGCCCTTCGGTCTCAAGAATGCCGGGGCTACCTACCAACGGGCCGCAACGACCCTTTTCTATGATATGATACACAAAGAAGTCGAAGTCTATGTAGATGACATGATTGTGCACTCGGTAGAAGAAGACAACCAGCACTTAGTTGATCTTCGAAAATTCTTCGAGAGGCTTCGCAAGCACCAAATTAAACTCAACCCGGCAAAATGCACGTTCGACACCACTAAAGGGAAAGTCCTTGGATTCATGGTGATAGACAAAGGGATCGAAATCGACCCCGAAAAGGTCAAAGCTATTGTCGACATGCCTACGACCAAAAGCCAAAAGGAAGTCAAAGGTTTCTTGGGGCGAATCCAGTATATCAGTAGGTTCATTTGGCAGTTGACCTCGATGTACGAGCCACTTTTTGAGCTCCTCAAGAAGGACACAGATCGTAAATGGGATGAAGAATGCCAGACCGCCTTTGAGAAGGTCAAGGAGTACTTATCCAATCCTCCGGTATTGGCTCTGCCACATAAGTATAATCCGCTCCTCTAGTACCTTACTATTACCGATACTTCGGTCGAAGCTATGTTAGCTCAAGAGCAGAAAGATTCTCGGGTTGAAAATTCCATTTACTTTGTTAGCCAAAAGCTACACGGAAGTGAATTGAATTATTCAGCCCTAGAAAAAGCGTGCACTGGTGTTTGCGCGTGAGGTTTTGCTTCGAGGCACGTTTTCGTCCTTCGATTTACCTTCTTATTGATTCGAGAGTCACCACCATGTTATTTTCGGAACACAGACCGAGATGTCTGGATTCGGGGGTTAAGTTATGAATTGAGAAGGTCAAGGAGCACCCAATTCACCCAATCTAGGATTGGTCTTGCTAAGAAATTATCATCATCATTTCAAAATCATGCATTCGTGTACCAAAAGAGAAAAACAAACAAATAAATAATTGCTTATTTATTTGGGATGTCGGATCATGTGCTTCGAGACCATCTCCATGGATTGAAGAGGCTCTAGGCTGATCCTTTGATGGAATCACACTACTTTAAAGAAAAGAAGGAGATGAGAAGATAGAAAGCAAAGATTTTACCTAAGCGTTTTCTTCAAGAATCCTATGGATGGCCTTGACTAAAGGCCTTTGATCTTCCAAATTTCGTTGGTATGGTCGAGAGACTGATTATGAGAGCTTTTTGGTGGTTTAACGGCCTTGGGGCTGTCTAGAAATTGTCCTCCTCTTTTTAGAGTGAAAGAAACCCTTTATTTATAGGTTTTTGATGACCTAGGGTTTAAGTTGGAGAGTTGTTTATGGTTGGGAATCAAAGACTTAATTCTCAAGAGGTTATTTTAGGACTCTAGGATCGGCCATGGGATTTTCCCCGGATTGCATGAGTGTTTGCCAAGAAAAGGGGTTAAGATCAACAAGGAAACTGACCAAAACCCCAACTGTCGAGGGGTATACCTCGTACGAGACATAAATGTCTCGTACAAGGCATCTAAGTGATGGAATCACTTATTTGCCCTCTGCGATAGTTTTAATGTTCAGTTTGGCCCCTAACTAACGGAGTCAGTCAGAAACTTAACGAAACATGTCCAACTTAATAAGTTTTGACCCAAATCAAAGGCGAGACACAGAAGTAGTGTCGCGACCCCGAACCTGCGGGTCCGGAATACGCGAGCTGGACGTCGACTTAAAACCAAAACTCTAAAATATAGAAGTTAAAAATTCCATTTGAACCCAAAAGATGATAACACAAGGTTTTACAAATCCAAGTTTTAAATCAACAAAGTACATCTAACATAAGCTCCACAGCTTATACCCAAAAGAATAAAATATACAATTCTTAATGACGTCAATACTGGTAAAACTATCCCCAAAAGGTTATACATTTAAATAATGTAAACCGATCCATAACAACCTGCCCCAAAATCTCAATCCTCTCGACGTCCTCCTCGATCCGCGAATTCTAATCCTTTTCCTCCTGGGGGGGTTAAGGAAAAACAAAGATGGAAATAAACAGGGTGAGATAAAATCTCAGTAAGTTACTAATTCAACTACATGACATGCTATAATACAATAAACAATAAACAATGATAAATATCACAGAGCATGTAACAATTAACAGTCAACAGATGGCAGCAGAAAGTAAACACATAACAAAGGATATTAGCCAAGGTTTCCCAACTGATAGAACCAATTAAAGGATCGCTGCGCAGCTTCAACAATCCACCAATCCATATCTTCACAGTAGCATAAAAGCCGAAGAGAAAACCCCGGTCAGAAGCGACCAATCAACCCATCAATCAAACAAACCATCTTCATAGTAGCATAAAAGCTGAAGAGAAACCCGTTACCGGGACCAATAACAATGTAAAGTGCCGCAAGGGGCGGGAGCCATGCCACAAAGTCATGCTCCAAAACGATTAGCTAGAATACCCACAACGGAGCTAGCTCATCCCAACCAAGGCTAATCTGGATGAGGACAGAAGGACCATTGGGCGATGCTGTACTGGACTTGGCTCGTGCCATTATAGCATTATCCATTGCCTGACTCGATACACAATTTAACCAGCTAGACTTTCAATAATGCTAAGTAATGAATACGTACCAAATACATCCTAAATATGATATCCACAAGTTAATCATAAAGAGCACAACCCAAACGGTCGCTCACAAATGGCATAATGACTATTACCAAAATGACCCTAAACATTTACTCAAAAGGTATACTAGGGCTATGAACTCAACCATCTCATCACACCTGGAATTCCAAATGAGAAATCCGAATGAATACATCTTAAGGTTAATCAAACCGTAGGTCCCAAATGCCAATTCACGCTTTATCTCCGATCCTAACGAACCCATTCTAAACACCCTAAACGAATCCGAAAGTTTACACTTATTAGAACATGATCACGACAGGACTAAAACCTACACCTTGGTATTCAATAACAACCCTCTAGGTACTATAGGACATCACCTAAAACCCAGACCAAGTCTTACTCGAAAATCAATTCGGTTGGAACAAACACGAATACATCATAAGATGCCCAAACAATACTTGATCAAATTACATAACACTATTGTTCACAAAGGAACCAATTTTAATTACTAAAGTGTTCCACGGTGTTATCTTAAGTTAATTAGGGGAAGGAATCCTAAACTAGTTAAGCCATTTAGTTTAAACAAGCAAAAAGGGCAATTTTCCAAGCAGGCGGGCGGGCGGGCGCCTGGGCCGGGGCGAGCGCGCGCCTGTTTGACCAGAAGGTCTGGACGTTAGAAGAAGGGGGTGCAGGCGGGCTCCTGGGTCAAGGCGAGCGGGCGCCTGGTCTGCGTTCTGGGCGGAAAACAGAGCTGGGTTCATCAAGTTCCTTACCATTTCCATACCATTATCATAACACCCAAAATCAACACTCCCAACACGATTCCTAAGGTATCCAAACATAATTTAACCAAAAAGGGGACCTTAACAACACCCTTTATCAACCAAAAATCAAGACCAAAATCCCACATTCAAGATTTCACCATTTTTAACCAAAAACTCAAATAAATTCCAAACAAATTCAAAACCCAACCAAACTTCAAATATAACACATCAAGCATTAACTAAACATGATATGAACATTTTAGCATCAAAATGGGGGAAAAGTAACTTACCCGGATTTTCTCAAAGGTGACGGAACTCGAAATTTCTTGGCTTCCTACGATCCTATCGACGATCTAAACATGATTCCTGTTTTAAGAAATGAGAAATAACAAGAGGAAGATGATGGAAATGTAGAGAGAAGGTAGAGAGAAAACTTACCTTTTTCACCCATGGAAGAGAGAGAGAGAGAGAGAGATGGCTGGGAATGAAGAGAGTGAGGGACAAGATGAGTAGGGAGGGAGTAGTTAAAATGATTTAAAGAACTTACGCTTAGGCCCCCTCCTCAACACTACACACAAAACTTACACTCCCTACTTACAATTAAGACCCAACAATACTACACTAACCCAAATAAAGTACTAGGCATGAATTATTATAACTCATAAATTATTAATTAAGTAATAATTTAAATACATAATTAAGCAAATAAATAAATAATAATTATTTATCACCAATAAAATAGAGCCTAGTTTTCGGGTCGTGACAAGTAGTGTGATCATAAATGAACGTCCAAAATAGGGTGTCTACAGAGCCCCTCGGCGACGATACTTATGGATGAAGTACCATCGTCGATAGAAAAGACGACATTTTGAACTAGGGGTATGGTCGTGCTAAAAAGTTGCCTACGTATTGTAAGTACCCCAATCTGAATTTGACCTACTTTAGAGGAATTCTTGGTACCATTTAGGGATAAACCAATGATCCAGGACCTCATTAGGATAAACCTAATATTCCATAACTGAACTGGAATTAAACTTAAAAAATCCAGAAGCTCGCCAAGTCGAGTCGTACGGATGTTTTGGGTACTTGAGGGGTTGAGCCGTACGGCTATGTTGGGCCCCCTCAGTCCCTATAAATTGAACCCCATACTGATCATTTCAGGGGGGGAGAAAACGTTTTGTGTGTTGATACTCTGCCAGTTTGAGAGCAAAAACTGTGGGTGATACACATTTGAGTGAAAAGTGAGGAAGATAGGCCATAACCATCATAGGTGAAGCCTCTTTCTCCCCATCTTCTTCTTCATCTCAAACTCTTTTTGTTATTGTTCATATTACTTGTTTACTTTGTGTTATTTCTTATTATTCTTGCAAGTCTTGTCCATTTCAAGCACTATATATATATATATTATACAAGTCTTGTCTTCTCAAGCTATATATATATGTTATTGTTATATATATATGTATTATGATTATATACCCAACACCAGGGTATGTCTACACCCATTTGCCGCCTCAAAATCCTCCTCCGATGGTCCCATCCTCCACTTCACATCCCACCACAATGCCAGTAACGAGCCAAACCGTGGGATCAATCAACTCAAGCAAACATGTGGACCCCCAGATGGGGTGGTTGGTAGAGAAGTTGAAACAAATGGAAGAAAGATTTGAGAGGATGAATGAAAAGAAATCCTCCTTGGGGATCACCGACCCCAACAAGATTGTTCCTTTGCCTCACAAGTTCAAAATGCCAGAGATAGATAAATTTGATGGGACTGCCTGCCCCCAGACTCATCTCAATGCCTATACTTTAGCCATGAGAGCAAAAGGGTGTACCATGCAGCAAATGGCCAATTACTTCCAACTGTCTTTAAGGGGAAACACCCTCATGTTGTTCTTTCACTTGAAAGATGAATCCCAAGCAACGTGGGATGCAATCAAGGAAGCATTCCTCAACAAATATCGGTCAAACCTAGAATGGGAAACTAACCGGGTTGATCTGCAAAGCACCCTGCAAAAGGGAGATGAACCAATAGGAGAGTTCTACAAGAGGTGGAATTATAAACTTGGGGAGATTTCCAACCCACCCACAGAAGAGGAACAATTGGAAATTTTCCAATCATGTTTGAAACCTAAGTTACGGGCCTTAATCAGTCATCACTTTTACCCCAACCTCCAGGCAATGGTCACTGCCGGGTCCAAATTTGAGAAGGCCCTTAATGAGCAATCCTCTACTCAGGCTAGTGGGAACTCCTACAGATATCATCCCCCGACAGCCAGTAAAGGGAAGGAAGACGTGGGAACGGTAAACAATATCCAAGGGGAGAATCCAAGACAAACTCCGTAAAGGGCCGGGAACTTGGAAAGGCGACCGTATGTTAGATTTGAGGACTTTGGGATGCCCTTGGGTAAGGTGTTTGAAGGGTTAGTTAAACAAGGCCTTGCAAAACCCCTGTTAACTTCCAACCCATAAACCCCGAGAGGTACCGTGACAAGAGCAAGAGGTGTGCATTCCACAGCTACCATGGGCACGATACCGATGATTACCCCGCTGTAAAGCGCATCATCCTAAATTTGATTGCCAAAGGGAAGCTCGAGCACCCCCAAAGGCCGAACGTGATCAATAATCTGTTCCCTAATAACCATGGCATTAATATGATTGAAAGGCCAGTCGATGTGAATATGATTGAGTTCGGGGAGCCGACACCGATGACCTTTTGGAGTTCAATGTGCCGATGACTAAGATTGGGGAGGAATGGAAGGAAACCCTATGTGCATGTGTGCATGAGGGAAACATGAAGTGCCCATCCGACTCCATGATTGCCAATGTGATGAGTGCGAGGATCCCCCACCAAAATGCCGATGAGTTGATTGTAATAACACTCACCGAGTATGAGCTAACATTCGAAGAGTGCATGGAGGAAATGGAAAAGTCCATTAAGAACACGTTGGACAGCGAGAGCCAAGGCTCAAATGGGGTTTGTCCTCCACCGGATAATTGCTTCCATGTCATTGAAGCATGTAGTTCATCCACCGGCAAAAGGACAATTAAGATGGTGGGTCACCCTAATGGACAGAATGGGTCCGAAATTGCAAAGACCCCGAAAATCACCAACTATGAAGGGTACCTCGCCCAAATGAAAGGAGCCATTCACTCTATGCCCCGTAAGGTGCTCCGAATCCTGTGTGAAAGTGATGATGATGAGGTATCTTCAAATATGCCTCCCCGTATTCCTTCCCCGAGATTGGAAGAAGAAGGCTTTCCGGCCTTGGATGACTTCTTAGCTTTGCCACCGTTGTCTCCACCGCCACCGCTGATTGATGGGTCTGTATTTCCGGATTACTATTGTTGCATGCTTACTTTGGAAAAACTCCATGAAACCGTAGGAGTTGGGAAGAGCCAAAGCCACCACCCTATCTCTCTAGAAAAGATTCGTGAGTCGGCATACGCCCCGAAAGGAATGGTCATGGTCAATGAGTTAAGAAAAGAAGCATGGCCATATGGTACCCAGAACCCCCAGTCACTCGGGAAAGGGGCGGAAGAGGTTGACAACCCTTTGGAAGTGAGTGTACTGACTCGATCTGGGCAAGTGCACACGGAGAACCCTAAGAAACCTCCGCCATCGGAACACCGAATGCCTCCCCCTCTTGCTAGTGAGGTAAAAGCCCTAGATTCCGGAGAAGAGGATCCCGTCTTAACCCAACTCAAGAGGACACAATCTAACATATCTTTGTGGTCCCTCCTTACTTCCTCCTACCCTCACAAGCTTAAGTTGGAGGAATGCTTGGCCCAAACTATGGTACCTACCATGGCTACCCCCGAAGAGGCCGTGCAAATGATTGGGAGTGTTCAATATGGGAATGTCATCACATTCACGGACTTGGATTTTCCGAAATTCGGGGCTAACCACAATGAGGCCCTCTACATCACTGTGCAATTGGATGAGCGCCGCCTCCCTCGGGTTTTGGTTGATAATGGTTCCACCATGAATGTCCTCCCCACTAAGATGATGGATCTACTTGGTCTTAAGACCACCGACCTAAAGCCTTCCATGATCGTCGTTAAGGCTTATGATTCCACGGCCCGCTCAGTCCTAAGGGTGGCCACCTTGAACCTTTGGTTTGGAAAACAAATGATGCCAACTGACTTCCAAGTGCTTGACATCCCCATATCCTTCACCGCCCTATTGGGACGCCCATGGCTCCATAAAGTCAACGGGGTAGCCTCTACCCTCCACCAGTGCGTGAAATATGTGCAAGAGGGTAATTTTACAACCATTTATGGGGATAGTGTTACTACAAAAGGAACCAACACCAATGGGATTCCCGTGTTAGAAATCAAACATGAGGAGAGCGGCATGGTTTTGACCGGCTTCACCGAGATACCATCCAAAACCCACATCTGTTGTGTAGACCTTACGCTCACCAAGGACAGGATTCCCCCTGCAATTAAAATGATGTGTTTAATGCGCTACCTCCCGGGGCTTGGTCTTGGAAAGAAACTCCAAGGGACCCACAATATTGTTGAGATCAAAGAGCAAAAGACGCTCCATGGCTTGGGGTACAAACCCACCCCCGAGGACCTTAGGATGGATAAGGAAATGGCTTGAAAAAGAAGCCAAGCCAGAGCTCAAGGGATTCCGTTTAAGGTTTCCAACCTCCGCCCTTACACTTTTGATATGAGCCACTACATTGTGAAAGGAGGGGTCCAAACTGAGGCCCTGGAGCCGAAGGAGCCAATGATGACCAATTAGGATAAGTTGCAAGAGGATCTCAAAAGATTCCGAGGGATGGTGGCTAACCCTGTAAGGAGGGCATTTCTGGATACACCCAAGATGACCGGTCCTACCGAGACCACTACGAGTCACGAACACACCTTTAAGGGAGTGCCCGAGATGGTAAGGGAATTTGAAACCTTGTCTATGGTGGAGGCTAGCCAAGAAAGGGACCCGTTTGGGGTCAAAATGATAGATACAAGTTTAAGGAGGTAATTCCCGAGCACGCCACCAAGGAAGTCATGGACGATGAATGGAATGGTGTGGTAATGCAAGAAATGTTTGGGGAGGAGTTGGTCGTGCCTGATCTGATTGGCCTCGAAAAGGCATTAATTGCTGTGATAGGAGATGGATCTCCTGGGACCTTTGACCCTTGTACCTTGGTAAGCCCGATGGACATGCCTCTGAAGAATTGGGTAACCTTCTCTGGACCAGTGGCGAGCAAGGAGGAAATGACCACGAAGCTTGGACTGGTTCCCCGCCCCCTAGAGTCAAATGTCATAGGGTCCAATGTAGTTGAGTCCCCTCAATCTCTTGTCTTTGAATTTGAGTCTTCCTCCTCCGAGGTCCTCACGCCCGAGGATTATGAACTTGTAGCCAACGTTGTATTCCCGTTTGCATTGAATGAAATGATAGACCTTTCCGAGTATCCCCTCATTGCCAACTTATTAGATGATAAATTAACTAATAATCTAAAAACGGTTAATGATGAATCACCTAATAATGCAGACACACTAAACGAACAAAACATTAAACAATCATCAAAGCAGGTTGTTGACCGACAGGAAAACAGTGCCCAAGCTACCGAAGAGGTTTTAACTAAGGTGAATTTGGGGACTGAAAATGAGCCGAAAGAGACACAGATTGGTAGCTACTTCAAAGGAGCCGAAAGAGAAGCTTTGTTTGAGCTACTTAAGGAGTATGTGGATGTGTTTGCTTGGTCTTATAAGGATATGCCGGGGTTGGATTCTTCGATCGTTGAACACAAGATCCCCATGGATTCCGAGATGAAACCTGTCAAGCAAAAGCTTTGGCGAATCAAACCCCTCGTGGCTCTCCAACATAGTAAAAGTCACAAAGTCCAACGAAAAGGTCCGATGCTGTGTCGACTATAGGGATCTCAACAAGGCAAGTCCCAAAGATGATTTCCCCCTCCCGAACATCGACATGCTTGTAGATACAACCTCTAGTTTTGAGGTCAAATCTTTTGTGGATGGTTTTGCCGGGTATAACCAGATTAAGATGGCTGAGGAGGACCAGGAAAAGACTGCATTCACCACCCCATGGGGGACCTTTTGCTACACCATGATGCCTTTTAGGTTGCCAAATGCTGGGGCTACCTACCAAAGGGCCGCAACCGCACTCTTCCATGATATGATCCGTAAGGAGATAGAGGTGTATGTCGATGACATGATTGTGCATTCCAAGGGCACTGACAGGCAACATTTGATAGACTTGAGAAAGTTCTTTGACAGGCTTAGGAAGCACTCCATGAGGCTCAATCCGGTAAAATGCACTTTTGGGGTTTCTCGTGGAAAGGTTTTGGGGTACATGGTCACTGAAAGAGGCATCGAAGTTGATCCCCAAAAGGTTAAGGCAATTGTGGAAATGAAGCCACCTCGCATCCAAACAGAGGTAAAGGCCTTCATGGGAAGGTTGCAATACATTAGCCGCTTCATAAACTAGCTTACTCCCACATGTGAGCCCATCTTCAAATTGCTAAAGAAGAATGCTGAGGTTGAATGGAATGAGGAATTCCAAAGAGCCTTTGACAAGATTAAGGCCTATCTCATCCACCCGCCAATCCTATGCCCCCCGCACAAGGACAAGCCACTCTTGCTCTACCTAACAGTGACTGATACGTCGATAGGAGCAATGTTGGCTCAAGAGAAAAAGGATTTAAAGGTAGAGAAAGCCATCTACTTTGTGATCCGTAAGCTACAAGGGAGCGAGCTCAACTACTCCCCAATTGAAAACACTTGCGCCGGATTGGTATGGGCCATAAGAAAGTTGAAGCATTACATACATGCCCACCCGATACAGCTTATCTCCAAGATAGACCCCATCAAGTGCTTGTTGGAAAAGACATCTTTGTCCATGAGACTTGCCAAATGGTCCTTCTTCCTAGCTGAGTATGATATCAGTTATGTGTCAAGGAAGGCGGTCAAAGGAAGGGTCTTAGCGGAACATTTGGCGGACTTCCCTAGTAATGAGGAAAAAGAGCCCGAGCTGAAATTGCCTGATGAAGGGATTTTTGCCCTCGAAGGAGAAAATAGGTGGCAATTGTTCTTCGACAGTGCTGCCAATAAAAGAGGAAATGGCATTGGACTGCTCTTGGTTGACCCAAAAGATGAGCACACCCCCATCGCCATCAAGTTGAACTTTGATGTGACCAACAATGCTGCGGAATATGAGGCATGCACGACCGGTTTGGAAGCGGCCCTGGAAAGGAATGTGAAAGAATTGGAGGTATACAGAGATTCGGATTTGATCATCAACCAAGTCTCCAACAAGTGGAAAACACTGGACCCTGGTTTGCAAAAATATCATGCCTACATGGAAGAGCTCATGGCGCAATTCAAAGAAGTCAGCTTCCACTACTTGCCGAGGGATCGGAACCGTTTTGCCGACGCCTTAGCTACTTTGGCTTCATTGGTAGAAATCCCCGAGGGAAAGTCGATAAAACCTTTCCGAGTTGGGAGGAAAGAAAATCCGGCATACTGTTATGAGATTGAGGTAACCCCAAAAAATGTGGAGGAGCCATGGTACAACCAGATTTACCGATTCCTCAAGGAAGGGGAAGCTCCCTTCATGAATGAAAAGGGAGAATATGTGGATGGGATAAAAGCTAAAAGCACGGCGGCACTCAGACAGCTAGCATCCCACTATGTCATCTTGGGGGATATCTTGTACAAAAAGCGCCATCAGGGCCTTCTCCTTAAGTGTATAAGCATGGAAAAGGTGAAAGAGATCATGCAAGAGGTTCATGGCGGAGTGTGTGGCCCTCATATAAATGCAAGGGCATTGATGCAAGTCATCCTACGGATGGGCTACTTTTGGATCTCAATGGAGACCGATTGCATACAATTTGTGAAGAAGTGTGATAAGTGTCAGTGGTTCTCCAACCTCAACCACCTACCACCTCACAATCTTTACTGTATGACCACACCATGGCCCTTCTTAACATGGAGCATTGACATCATTGGAAAAATTTCCCCGCCCGAGAGCAATGGCCACGAGTTTGTTTTGGTAGCCATGGATTACTTCACAAAGTGGGTAGAGGCTAAGTCCTACAAGGTCCTCACTTCCAAGAAGGTTGCGAGGTTTATAAAGGAAAACATCATGTGCCGGTATGGGATCCCGAACGAGGTCATCACTGACAATGTCTCGCACTTCGAAGGTGAATGTGATCAATTATTAGGAGAGTTCCGAGTCACTCGCCACAAATCCTCCCCATATAGGCCTCAGACCAATGGTGCAGTGGAGGCCGCCAACAAAATGCTCGAAAGGATTATTAAGAAAATGGTAACACGGGGGAGGGATTGGCCCGAAAAGCTACATCTAGTATCGTGGGGCTACCGGACCTCGGTTAGAAGCGCTACTTGTTGGGTTTCCATGTAACATGCGCAGCGGAATATAGCAATTAAAATTTTAAGAAACCCAAAGCCATGGATCCGTTCATATGATTAAATCAAATACAACATGATGAATAAAGGAAAAACTAACCCTTGATGGCTATCAAATTTTCTCTTGGTCTTTGGTGGAGATTTGAAGACTTGATCACGATCACAAAGCTTGAACACGAACTTTGATGATGATGATTTTCACCCTCTAGCGGTATCCACACTTCGAACGAATATCAAAGGAGCTTCTTTGATCTTGGTTGCTAGACCAATATTATGAAACACACTTTCACAATTTAATAAAGAACTATATGGAATTTATTTGTGAATTATTTTGTTCCTCAATCAATGATATCTTAGAACAAAATAAAATCTCTCTCAAACTCTTTGAGACTCACAAAAGCACTTGTTAATATGGTCTGGCCGAATTGGGGTTTTATACACAATTAAGACCTATTCCAAATAGGTAACTTTTGACAAAAACCATTCCTAATCAAATTAGGAAATTTCCAATCGGCATACCGGGCACCCGCCTGGTACCACCCAGGCGCCCGCTTGTTTGGACAGAAAGTCCAATTCTTTTCCGGCTTGTTCAGGCACCCGCCTGGTGCAACCCAAGCGCCCGCTTGGTTGACCAGGAGGCCCAGAACTTTCAGGAAATTCCTTGGAAGTCCTTCGACCCTAAATTCCAATACAGTCCTTTTATTTAAGATTCATTCTATTGTGTGTGACCCTCTAGGATTATACTAAGTTGGCAATGGGGTCAAACATGATCCCATACGATATGATTAGGTTCTAGCAAACCGTCATACCTACCCAAATAGCATAACTAGATACAAGTTCGCATTCCTTTAGAATATGTCACAATCCCTTTGTCCACGATGTCATTGAACACAAGTCATGGTCAAACAGTCAACTTGTTTTGTTCAATACTTTCTTGATTCCGAATATGTTGATAATTCAAATGCTATTGATCCAATCAATCCATTTGAGTCCGGCCGAACATTTCATCAACATCATTCCTTCGAGGGGCCCAAGCTTGACATCTTTCTGTGGAGGGACAAATCCATTTAGCTTATTATTCTTCCCAACGGGAATCCGATTATGCCAATCATACCCTTTATAACTACCGTGTTAAGGTAGCGTTTGAATATGTCAAACACAATGTTCATCAAGTGGCAGACTATAATAACTTCATGTCTAAGGATTCAAATGACATAACTAATATGAGATATATGTTCGACATAGACCATGACATAAATCTCATACAGCGGGTCATGTCCAGTACCTTGTTCCAAACAAGTATAAATCTAACATGATCATCCCATGATCTTTTAGCCTTTATACTAGTGCTTTAACAAGTACTAGGGATGGGGATTATTATAAGTAAACATGAACAACAATAATAATCAAAACATCTCTTTATTGATATGAAATAAATGATAACAATTACAACGTTTATTAAACGTGCCTAGGGCACCACTACCAACAATCTCCCACTTGCCCTAGGCCCAATCTCCCATGTATCTAATACCCATGGACCTAACATGACCATCATGTTTAGCTTGTGGAAGTCCCTTTGTTAGCGGGTCCGCAACATTGTCATCAGTAGATACTCTGCATATATTTACGTCTCCCCTATCAACGATTTCTCGAATGATATGAAAACGCCTAAGTATGTGTTTGGATTTTTGATGTGCTCTTGGTTCCTTTGCTTGAGCAATAGCACCATTATTATCGTAATAAAGGTCTATTGGATTAGCAATACTAGGAACCACTTCAAGTTCTGTTATGAACTTCTTAATCCAAACAGCTTCCTTTGCAGCATCCGATGCAGCAATATACTCAGCTTCTGTTGTAGAATCAACGGTTGTACTTTGCTTGGAACACTTCCATCTTACAGCTCCACCATTTAACATAAACACAAAACCCGATTGCGATCGGCTATCATTTTTGTCGGTTTGAAAGCTTGCATCCGTGTAAGCATTTACAACGAGATCATCTTCCATTCCTCCATAGACCAAAAATGAGTCTTTAGTTATTCTCAAGTACTTAAGAATCGCTTTTACAGCTATCCAGTGATTTTCGCCAGGGTCGGATTGGTATCTACTTGTCATGCTCAAAGCATAAGATACATCCGGCCTAGTACAAATCATGGCATACATGATGGACCCAATTGCCGAAGCATATGGAACATCATTCATTTTCTCACGCTCATCGTTTGTCTTAGGACATTGAGTCTTGCTTAGAGAAACTCCATGTAGCACGGGCAAGGTCCCTCTCTTAGAATTTTCCATACGGAATCTTCTAATGACCTTGTCAATGTATGTACTTTGGCTTAAACCAAGTAGCCTCCTTGATCTATCTCTATAGATCTTAATGCCAAGTATATATGCGGCTTCACCCATATCTTTCATTGCGAAGCACTTTCCTAACCAAGTCTTCACAGACTGAAGTGTAGGAATGTCGTTTCCAATGAGCAATATGTCATCCACGTATAAAATAAGGAATAGCACTATGCTCCCACTAATCTTCTTGTATACACAAGGCTCATCTTCGTTCTTGATGAAACCAAACTCTTTGACCGATTCATCAAAACGGAGATTCCAACTCCTAGAAGCTTACTTCAATCCATAGATGGATCTCTGCAACTTGCATACCTTAGAATCTTGTTCAAAACCTTCTGGTTGTGTCATATACACATCCTCTTGAAGTTTTCCATTCAGGAAAGCGGTTTTGACGTCCATCTGCCATATTTCATAGTCATGATACGCGGCAATGGCAAGCAAAATTCTTTTAGACTTGATCATTGCTACAGGTGAAAAGGTCTCATCATAGTCAATACCATGAACTTGCCTATAACCGTTCGCTACAAGCCTAGCTTTGTAAGTATACACCTTCCCATCCATGTCAGTCTTCTTTTTGAAGACCCATTTGCATCCTATGGTTTTTACACCTTCGGGCGCATCAATCAAATTCCAAACTTGATTGTCTTGCATGGATTGCAATTCGGATTTCATGGCTCCAAGCCACTTGTCCGAATCAGGAGAAGACATCGCCTATTGGTAGGTTGACGGTTCATCATTCTCAATGATTTCTACCTCATTACTATCCGTTACGAGAAATCCATATCTCTCGGGCTCGGATCGTAACCTACTAGATCTGTGAGTTGCTTGTGTACTTTGAACAGGTTCCACAACTCCTTGTGGTTCTTGTTCTTGTTCCACCATTGGTTCAATGTTATTTTCTGGGTCTCGAATTTCTTCAAGATTTATTTTACTCCCACTGATTTCTTTGGAGAGAAACTCTTTCTCTAGAAAGACACCAGTTCGGGCAACAAACACTTTGTTGTCCTCAGGGTTGTAAAAGTAATATCCTCTAGTTTCCTTAGGATATCCCACGAAAATACATTTATCAGATTTGTTCGCAAGTTTGTCTGAGATAAGTCTTTTGACAAAAGCTTCGCAACCCCAAATCTTCATGAAAGACAGACAAGGCTTCTTTCCGCTCCACATCTCATATGGAGTCTTTTGAACCGATTTAGTTGGAACACGATTTAGTGTGAAAGCAGCGGTTTCTATGGCGTAACCCCAAAGGATATTGGAAGATCAACTTGACTCATCATTGATCGAACCATGTCTAACAAAGTCCGATTCCTCCTCTCGGACACACCATTCCATTGTGGTGTTCCGGGTGGAGTCAATTGTGAAACTATTCCACAATTCTTTAGATGATCATCAAATTCTTGACTTAAGTATTCACCACCTCGATCTGATCGAAGTGCCTTTATACTTTTGCCAAGTTGTTTTTCTACTTCATTTTGAAATATTCTAAATATTTATGTTTCATTAGGTAAACATACCCAAATCTACTATAATCATCAGTGAAGGTTATGAAGTATTGAAATCCTCCCCTAGCATTGTTACTTAATGGTCCGCATACATCGGAATGTATCAACCCCAATAAGTCGCTTGCCCTTTCACCTAGCTTGGTAAAAGGTGTCTTAGTCATTTTTCCAAGAAGACACGACTCACAAGTGTCATATGACTCTAAGTCACATGAGCCTAAAAGTCCGTCCCCATGGAGCTTTGAGATACGCTTCTCATTAATATGACCAAGACGGCAATGCCACAAATAAGTATGATTTACATCATTAGGTTTAGATTTCTTATTTACATGATAGACATTGTCATTATTTTCATTCTTGACATCCAAGATATAAAGGCCATTAAATGAATTAGCAATACCATAAAGCACATCATTTAAATAAATAGAAAATTTCTTATTCTCAATAAGAAACTTAAAACCTTCATTATCCAAACAAGAAATTGAAATAATATTTCTGCTTAAATCCGGAATATAATAACAATTGTTCAAAACAAGAATTAATCCGGAAGATAAAGTGACTTCATAAGTCCCTACGGCTAATGCAGCAACTCTTGCTCCATTCCCCACGCGTAGATCTACTTCACCTTCTTTAAGCAGTCTCCTATTCTTTAGTCCCTGCACATTTAGACAAATGTGAGAACCACATCCGGTATCCAGTACCCAGGAATCAGTGGTAGAAAGGAGAATATCTATCATATAGATACCTGAAGTCGACGCAGCCTTGCTGCCCTTCTTCTTCTTTTGCTCTTCCAAGAAAGCTTTGCAATTACGTTTCCAATAACCAATTTCTTGACAATGGAAACAGATTGCATCCTTTTGTGAATCGGGTTTTGCCTCAGAAGCCTTGGCAACCTTTTCCTTGCTTATTTTGGGTTTGAACACTTTCTTACCCTTTCCTTTGGCACTAGCCTTCTTCCCATCATGAACCAAGAGCACGGGAGAAACTTTCTCCATAATTTTCATCTCTGCAGTTTTGAGCATCCCATGCAACTCAGAGAGATACTTATCCATTCCATGCATGTTATAATTCATCACAAACTGATTATAACTTTTAGGCAATGAATTAAGAATGAGATCCGTGGCTAGCTCCAATGGAATTGGATAGCCAAGCTTCTCAAGGTACTCTACATAACCTTTCATTTTAAGAAAGTGAGGACTCACTTGTTGCCCTTCATTCATTTTACAAGTAGTGAATGCAATAATGGTCTTGTACCTCTCCTGCCTAGCTTACTCTTGAAACATGGTTCTCAACTCCACGCCTATCTCATAGGCTTCCAAATGTTCCAAACTTTGTTGGAGTTTCGAACACATAGCAGCAAGCATGAGACAACTTACATCTCTAGAATCATTATGATGTTTCTTGTAATTGTCTCTTTCTACCCTAGGGGCAGTAGGCGGTGGTTCAGCAGGGAGAGGCCCATCGAGAATGTACAACTTATCTTCTTGCCTAAGAACAATTCTTATGCTACGGATCCAATCCATAAAGTTAGTACCATTCTCTTCGAGCTTATCCTTCTCAAGGATCGATCGCAATGACATTGATTGAGTGTTATTAGTCATTATCTACAAATATGCAAAATTTCCAAAATTTAATAAGTACCGATTTTCATTAAAGAGATGAATAATGTATTTTAAACAAAATACTCCCACAAAATTATATAACCTTCATATACATCCAATGTAAAATATAATTTAATTGGGCTAAGATCCAACTTTAATTTAACTTTTGAGTCCACGGAGGCGGACCGCTCAAAAACTAAATTAATTAGGTAGACAATCATGTCAATCATATCCCATATGATTCTTAGATCCTTTTATGAGATTCTTTGAGAAATCCAATTTCAAAAAGCATGTTTAATCTCATCTTTTGCCTAGGCCCAAAACTGTTTTGACGCCTAATTAAGTCCGACCATTTTAAACTCATAGGAACCATTCAATTTAACGCACCTTGCGGAGGCAAGCCCACATTAAATTAATGAACCTCATCTTGCTCATACATGAATAAAATCAATGCACTTCGCGGAGGTGAACCCACATCAAAATCACCCATATATAAACAAGTGTTTTAATCATGGCATGGCAAGGAAGGACTTAAAACTTTCTTTGAAGGTTCAATACATATAGCATATAACACATTTATGAGCACATAATATAAACATGTTACACATCAAGTTTAGCCACTAAATTAATCCCATTAATTTAAGCATGATATTTATGTGTCATTAGTTTCTCTATAATTATGAGGATGAGACTATTTCAACTTCGGTTATTATCTCCAAATCAAGACAACAAGAAGTGCGGTCGAACTAAGCCATTAGGCAACCACAATCCCGCACTAATTCAAGAAACTAAGAAAGTAGTCCATGTGGCCGAAACTAAGCAATAGATGGTCTCGATGAACGTAGGCCAATTGCATTCACAATTCCACATGGATCTCCAATCATTGAATCAAGAACTTTGTTTCTCAATTTTAGCAATTATGAACTCTTCATAATTCTAACTTCGTTTTATCTTTGAAACTTTGATTGCGATCAATTTTGGGAAACAGAATCTCGATGAACGTAGATTAGCCATCCAAAACTCAAACCAATCTAGGAATCACAAGACTAAAACAAATAGGAAAATCAAACCCCAAAATCCACACACAAACCAACTACCCAAAACCCATTCCAGATCAGCAAGTCTGGACTGGTTCTGTTACTGGTTTTTGTTGGATTTATTGAAAATTCCATATTCAGATTTTAACCAAAATCAGAACAAATTTTGGCCACCGAGCGCCCGCCTGTAAAGGACCAGGCGCCCGCTTGAATGGCCAGAATAGTATAGAATTTTAAAGTTTGAAAATTTTGTCTCAAAATTATTTTTCCTCGATTATTAAAACTTTTATCCAATTAAAATCAATAATCGAAATAATTCAGAATCCACCATAATTTTTATTGGGATTGAATCGTGCGATTAAAGTTGAAAAAAAAACAATAAACCACATAAAATCACAAAACACATAAACATCATATAATCCAATATTCATATCATGCTTGGCACATAAACAATTTATATACACACAACATGATCCAAGTATTGAATTAATCAACCTGAACGGGGCTCTGATATTAAGTTGGCAATGGGGTCAAACATGATCCCATAAGATATGATTAGGTTCTAGCAAACCGTTATACCTACCCAAATAGCATAACTAGATACAAGTTCGCATTCCTTTAGAATATGTCACAATCCCTTTGTCCACGATGTCATTGAACACAAGTCATGGTCAAACAGTCAACTTGTTTTGTTCAATACTTTCTCGATTCCGAATATGTTGATAATTCAAATGCTATTGATCCAATCAATCCATTTGAGTCCGGCTGAACATTTCATCAACATCATTCCTTCGAGGGGCCCAAGCTTGACATCTTTCCGTGGAGGGACAAATCCATTTAGCTTATTATTCTTCCCAACGGGAATCCGATTATGCCAATCATACCCTTTATAACTACCATGTTAAGGTAGCGTTTGAATATGTCAAACACAATGTTCATCAAGTGGAAGACTATAATAACTTCATGTCTAAGGATTCAAATGACATAACTAATATGAGATATATGTTCGACATAGACCATGACATAAATCTCATACAGCGGGTCATGTCCAGTACCTTGTTCGAAACAAGTACCCATAAATCTAACATGATCATCCCATGATCATTTAGCCTTTATACTAGTGCTTTAACAAGTACTAGGGACGGGGATTATTATAAGTAAACATGAACAACAATAATAATCAAAACATCTCTTTATTGATATGAAATAAATGATAACAATTACAACGTTTATTAAACGTGCCTAGGGCACCACTACCAACACTACTGGGAAACCCCTTTTGCTTTGACTTATGGAATGGAGGCCATGCTCCCAGATGAGTTGGAGGTACCGTCATTGAGAATTTTGTTGGAAAACAAAATCTATGAGGTTGATTGGCTTCGGAGCGGGCATGATGAATTGGCCTTGTTGGACGAACGTCGTCTGAAGGCAATGGAGCACATCCACGCCAACCAAGGGAGAATGGCGTGAGCTTTTGATAGGAAGGTGAAGCCCCAAGAAATTCGGGTAGGAGATTTAGTCTTTAAGGAAAAAACCCCTGGGGAGGTTTAACCACGACGGAAAATGGGAACCCATGTGGATCGGTCCATTTGTGGTAGAAGAGATCTTCTCAGGTGGTGCAATGAGGCTTGCGGACTTGGATTGCAACCCCTTAATGCACCCGGTCAATGGTGATAAGCTCCATCGTTACTTTGTTTAAAAAAAAAAAGATTGTAGGTGCCAAAAGAATATACCCACCTAGATTGAAAACCCGTTTGGGCGGTCTAGAGAAAAAACAGGGTCGCACCCAAAATTTGTATAAAAGTGAACTACGATGACCTGAGCCCCATAGTCTCATTTGTAAAAGGGGAAGGTAGGCAGCCAATTATTGGTCCGGTCTAAAAAATGAATAAAAATCAAATTTGGTTTTGAGCAAAAACTCCATGTGAATGCAAATTGGCTTCATAAGTAACCATTTTCATTACAGTTAAAACACTTCTTTGATGAGTTCAAGCACGGTCTAATCTCGACTCAACTAACATGCTTAAGCATAACTAAGACACCTAAAATGAACTAATGTGTCTGCAATGGCAATGGGTGGATACATGGAAATGTAGGACTATCACTGTTCCTCGTCCCTCCACTTCTTCTTCTGACTTCTTCGAGCCTTCTTTTTCTTCACATCAAAAATGTCAATCTCCCCCCTTCCATGATTGGTTACCCTCCCGACATCCTCAACTAGCCCGGTTGGCCTCAAAGCCGCATTGGCAGCAGCCCCAGCTCGAAGATCTTCCATTCATGCCCCTGCCCTAGGCATCACAGCTGTCACGACCCGAAATCTAGGCTCTATTTTATTAGTAATAAATGATTATTTATTTATTTATTTGCTTATTTATTTATTTAAATTATTATTTATTTAAATATTTATGTGTGCAATCTACGTGTTATATTAATTTTTGCCTAGCATTTTAATTGAGTCGTTTGGGTTAGTGTAGTATTGTTGGGTCTTAATTGTTAGTAGGGAGTGTAGTAATTGTGTGTAGTGTAGTGGAGGGGGCCTAAGTGTAAATCTTTTAAATCATTTCCCTACTCCCTCCCTACTCTTTCCCTTCTCCCTCATACACTCCACCCCCATTCTCCTCTCCCAGCAACTCCCTCTCTCTCTCCTCCATTTGGTAAGTTTTCTCTTCCTCTTCCTTCTCTCTTAATTTTCTTCATCTTCTCCTTGTTATCTCTCATTTCTTAAAACATGAATCATGTTTAGATCGGCGATAGGATCGTTGGAAGCCAAAAATATTTGAAATCCATCAACTTTGAGAAATCCGGGTAAGTTGTTTTTCCCCCTATTTTATGCTAGAAATGATACTCCATATTTATTTGATGTTATGGATGCTATTTATTGCATCTTGGGTTGATTTGGGAGTGATTGGCATTTTATTCAATTTTTGTGAAATTGGGTATTTGAATCTTGGGTTAGGTATCTAGATGTTGTTATTTAGCCCCTTTGCAAGTCTATAAGTTGTTTTGGTTCATAGTTGTGTATATTGTAAGCCTTGGTTCCAAGTATTTGTGAAATGGTGAAAGATTTGGGTTGGTTTGAGTTTTGGTTTAAAAATGGTAGAAACCCAGAATTTTGGCCGGAATTTGCTTTTCCGGGCAAGGAGGCGCGCGCACCCTCCCATAGGAGGCGCGCGCACCCTTAGGCCTCTCTTGAACAAAAACCTTCTGTCCATTGGAGGCGCGCGCACCCTCCCATAGGAGGCGCGCGCACCCTCTCCTCCACCAAACTTGATCTTCCAACTGATCTAGGAGGGGCGCGCACCCTCTCCCCTGTTGTGAAATTTATTTCTCTCTTTGTCCAATCTTTCGAGGGCCATATCTTGTTCATCCGAACTCCGTTTTAGGCGTATAAATTATCGTTTTAAAGCTCTCCTTAAGATCTTCGATATGAGTGAGTAAATTTGGGTAGGTTCTCGAATTAGCTGGATCCTTTGTGGTCAAACGTAATATGGAAATTGTGTTATCACTGTTATGATTGTTGGAACACTTTAATTGCGTGTTGTTGGTTCATTCCACTTTCTTGGTGACTTCTAGGTATGGTTCCCTACTTTGGAACCTTAAGTTGTTTATTCATGCTAAATTATTATTACTTAGCATTTATTTGGAAGCCCAGCTGGCATATTTGTTGCATCGGGCGATGGGAAAGATTATAATGGCAAAGCCAAGTCCATTATAATGTTGACCATTGTTTTGCCCCCTTCTATACCCCTTTTCCAGATTGGCCCTGGAAAGGATAAGTTAGCTTCCTTTGTGAATGTATCTAGCTACCGGGCATGACTTTGTGTCATGGTCCTTGTCCTTTGTGACACTTTTATGGTTATTGGTTCCGGTACCGGGGTTTTCTCTTCGGCTTTCATGCTATTATGAAGATGATGATTTGCTGATTATTGAAGCTGCGCAGCGATCCTTTATTTGGGTGTTCCGGTTTGGAAAATCTTGGCTATATCCTTTGTTATGTGTTTATTTCCGCTGCTATCTGTTAAGTGATAAATGATATGTGCTATGTGATATTTATTATTGCTTATAGTATATTGCATCATAGCATGTCATGTAGTTGCATTAGTAACTTATTGAGATTATTCTCACCCCCTTTCTTTTTATATTTGTTTTTCCTTAACCCCCCCCAGGTGCTAAGGATTAGTCTCGCTGATCACGAGAAAGAGGACGTCGAGTGTGGATACATTCTTTTGGGGAAAGTTGTATAGGTTGGTTTACATTATATAAATGTGTAACCTTTTTGGGATAGTTGTACCAAACAATGACGTCATTAAGATTTGTATATTTGTATTTTTGTTGGGCATAAACTTGTGGAAGTTTATGATAGTTGTAATTGGTTTTTATCAAACTTGGTTTTTAAAACCTTGGATCATCACCTTTTGGTATCAAATGAAATTTTTAACTTCAGTATTTCATAGTTTTGGTTTTAAGTCGACGTCCAGATCGCGGTCTCGGGCCCGCGGGGTCCGGGGTCGCGACAGTTTGTATCAGAGCTATGGCATTGGCTCTAAGTATAAGTCTAGGTGGATTAGTATGACCTAGGTGGGTAGTAGTGTGCGGAGTGATTAACGATTGATGTTTTATGCAGGTACTTGTTTACAATGGTTCGTAGAAGGAGTGGTGAAGGTAGTACCGGTAATGCAAATCAGAATGATACAAGGGAAGAAGCACGTGCTATGTTTCAGGGCATGTTTGAGGCGGCCATGAAGGCCATACATGATCAAGGTCCGAGGGTAGAACAAGCACCACCTCGCTATGGATTGGAGCAATTTCTGAAGTTGAAACCGGTTGAATTCAATGGGGAACCCGATGTTCGGAAAGCTGAGTTGTGGATTGAGTCGATGGAGAAGATTTATGAGGTATTTGGGTGTTCGGATAAGGACAAGGTCCGGTTCGCGGCTTATAAGCTTGTGGAAGCCGCCGAGCATTGGTGTAAGGGTGTTAAAGCTAGTTGGGATGATACTCACACGGTGTATGCGTGGGGGTTGTTTGTGCGCAAATTCAAGGAGCATTTCATTCCGGTTGTTGATCAAAACCGAAAGGAGATCGAGCTACTCAGCCTGAAGCAAGGTGTGTTGTCTATAGCACAATACTCGGCTAAGTTCATAGAATTAGCCCGGTATTGCGACTATTTGGTGAGGACCGAGGAACAAAAGGCTATGAGATTCATTCAGGGATTGAAGACCTCCATCCGTACTCAACTTATTGCTAAACGGATTGTGACTTTCCAAGATGCGGTGGACCAAGCCTACTTAATAGAGCAAGATATTGGGGAACATAAAAGGAAGACCGAGGTGGCCAACCCGGGTAAGCAAGGATCACAAGGCAAACCTCATCACCGTTCCGACAACCGAGGTAACCCGGGAGCATCACTTCAGTTTAAGGGGCAAACCACACCGAGGAATCCGGGTACTACTCCGGGGATTCAGAATAGGAAGCCTTGTACCTTTTGTCAGAGGGTAGGCCATGCGGAGGATAGGTGTTGGAAAAAGCAAGGCAAGTGCACCAATTGTGGTGAAATGGGGCACTTTGCGAGAGAGTGCACGAGGTACCGAGGTCATTCATCCGGGTCAGGGGTTGGTACGAATCAGGGTCAGAAAAGGGATGTCGCTGGGAAGCCCAAAGTTCAAGGGAAGGTTTATGCCATGAATCAACAACAAGCTACCGATGATCCATCCGTTATTGGAGGTATTGTTTCTGTGTCTAATGTGAGCGCACGAGCGTTAGTAGATCCAGGATCATCTCATTCATACATTTCTGTGCAATTTGCTTCCATGTTAAATGCTGCATTCGAGTCTTTACCGTACGTGCTAGAGGTGTCGACCCCTATAGGAGAATGCTTGATTTCTGATCGAGTCTTTCGTGCTTGTGATGTGGTTATTTGTGGTCGTGTCCTTTGTGCGGATTTGGTAGTTCATCCTATCCAAGACTTTGATGTCATTTTGGGTATGGATTGGTTAGTAAGTTTCATTCTTCCGTTGATTGCCGTAAGAAAACTGTTACTTTTTCTATTCCCGATGTGCCTAAATTTGTGTTTGAGGCTAGTCCTCTGAGTAGAAAGGTTCGCTTAATTTCTTATTTGAAAGCGAGAAAATTATTGCATAGTGGGTGTGAGGGGTATTTGGCCAGTGTTCTTGATACTAGGAAGGAATCCCCTAGTTTTGATAGTGTTCGGGTAGTTCGGGAATTTCCCGATGTTTTCTCTACCGAGTATGATATGCCTCCCGATCGTGAGATTGAGTTTTGTATAGATCTTTTGCCGGGTACGGCTCCAATTTCGAAAGAACCTTATAGGTTAGCTCCCGCAGAGTTGAAGGAATTAAAGGTTCAGTTGCAAGAGTTGCAGGATCGAGGGTTTATCCGCCCTAGTGTTTCCCCGTGGGGAGCACCGGTTTTGTTTGTGCGGAAGAAAGACGGTTCCTTGAGATTGTGCATCGATTACCGGAAGTTGAATCAGGTTACGGTGAAGAACAAGTATCCTCTACCGCACATTGATGATTTATTTGATCAGCTTCAAGGGTCCGTGGTTTTCTCTAAACTTGATTTGAGGAGTGGGTACCATCAGTTGAAGGTTCGATCGGAGGATATTCCGAAGACTGCCTTTCGCACTCGTTATAGTCATTATGAGTTCTTGGTTATGCCGTTTGGGTTGACTAACGCGCCGGCCGTGTTTATGGATTTGATGAACCGGGTTTTCCATCCCTATCTTGATTCGTTCGTGGTAGTCTTCATCGACGACATTCTTATTTATTCAAAATCTCGAGAGGAGCATGAACAACATTTAAGGACAGTTTTATCCGTTCTCGCGAGGGAAAAATTATTTGCGAAGTTTAGTAAATGCGAATTTTGGCTCGAGAAGGTTTCGTTTCTGGGTCATGTTATTTCGAAAGATGGTATTTCTGTGGATCCTTCAAAGATTGAAGCTATAGTGGATTGGAAGAGACCCGAATCAGTGACAGAGATTAGAAGCTTTCTTGGTTTAGCCGGGTATTACCGAAGATTTATTGAAGGGTTTTCGAGGATCGCTACTCCGATGACTCAGTTGACCCGGAAGAATGTCCCATTTGTGTGGACCGAGAAATGTGACAAGAGTTTCGAGGAATTGAAGAAGAGGTTGACTACCGCACCGATCTTGACTTTGCCTAATGGGAGCGATGGCCTAGTGATTTACAGTGATGCTTCGAAAGAGGGTTTGGGTTGTGTGTTGATGCAGAACGGGAAAGTAATTGCGTATGCTTCGAGGAAGTTGACCCCTAGTGAGAAGAATTACCCGACTCATGATATGAAGTTAGCGGCTATTGTATTTGCGTTACATAAGTGGAAGCATTACCTTTATGGGGAGAAGTTTGAAATTTTTACGGATCACAAGAGTTTGAAATACCTTTTCTACCAGAAGGAATTAAATAACCGACAGCGCCGATGGATGGAATTGTTGAAGGATTATGATTGCACGATTTCTTATCACCCGGGAAAGGCGAATGTGGTAGCCGATGCGATTAGTAGAAAGTCTTATGTGGCTTCGATGATGGTTTGGGAGTGGAAAATGCTTGAGGATGTTCGAGATTGGTCTCCTCGTGAATCGAGACATGGGGCTATTTTTGCGAATATTAGGGTATCTCCGACCCTAATTCAGAGAATAAAGGAAGCACAGAAAGAAGATCCCGAGTTGGTGAAGATAATGAGTAAATTGAAGGAAAAGAATTTCGAGGATTTTTCATTGAGCTCGAGTGGAGTTTTGACTTTCCATGGTCGTTTGTGTGTTCCGGATGTTGATGGAATTAAACAGAGAGTTCTTGATGAGGGTCACAAATCGAGGTATACTATTCATCCGGGTAGTACGAAGATGTATCAGGATTTGAAGCAACAATTTTGGTGGATTAATATGAAAAGGAAAATAGCCGAGTATGTATCGAGGTGTTTAACTTGCCAGCAGGTCAAAGCCGAGCATCAGAGACTCGCGGGATTACTTCAGCCGTTAGAGATTCCCGAGTGGAAATGGGAGCATGTGACTATGGATTTCGTTACGGGACTGCCTCGTACCCGTAGGAAGTATGACAGTGTTTGGGTAATAGTGGATAGATTGACCAAGAGTGCCCATTTCTTACCTATTGACATCAGATATTCGATGGAGAAGCTTGCGACCCTTTACATTGATGAGGTTGTTAGATTGCATGGAGTTCCGGTTAGCATTGTGTCAGATCGAGACCCGAGGTTTACTTCTAGATTCTGGAAGGGGTTTCAGGAAGCTTTGGGTATAGATTTGCGATTTAGTACAGCTTTTCATCCCCAGACCGACGGTCAATCCGAGAGGACTATTCAGATTCTTGAGGATATGTTGCGAGCTTGTGCGATAGACTTCTCTGATTCTTGGGATTCGCCCCTACCGTTAGTGGAGTTCTCTTACAACAATAGTTATCAGGCTAGTATCGAGATGGCACCGTATGAGGCTTTGTATGGAAGGAAGTGTAGATCGCCTATTTGTTGGGATGAGGTTGGTGAAGCGAAGATCGTGGGTATTGATTTGCTTCGGGATTCAGTTGACAAAGTCAAAGTTATCCGGGATAGATTGAAGACAGCCCAGAGTCAACATAAGAGCTATGCAGACAACCGAAGGCGAGATCTTAGTTTTCAGACCTGTGATTTTGTGTTCTTGAAAGTGTCTCCGAAGGTGGGTATTCGTAGGTTTGGGAAGAAAGGCAAATTGGCTCCAAGGTTTATTGGTTCGTTTGAGATTTTGGGAAAGGTTGGGCTTCTAGCGTACCGACTTGCGTTACCGCCATCTTTAGACCGGTTGCATAACGTGTTCCACGTTTCTATGCTTCGGAAGTACGTTCATGATCCATCTCACGTGTTACCAAGGATACCGGAGGATATTGAGCCCGATATGACTTATGAGGAACGACCGGTTCGGATCCTAGATTCTAAAGTCCAAGAGTTGAGGAGCAAAAGCATTCCATTAGTTAGAGTTCTTTGGAGGAATCATAATATCGAGGAGTCGACGTGGGAGCTTCGTGATGAGATCGAGAGGAAATTTCCGTGGCTTTTTGTTTAAGGTGAGTCTCGTTAAAATTCGGGTCGAATTTTCTTTAAGGGGGAGTGAATGTCACGACCCGAAATCTAGGCTCTATTTTATTAGTAATAAATGATTATTTATTTATTTATTTGCTTATTTATTTATTTAAATTATTATTTATTTAAATATTTATGTGTGCAATCTACGTGTTATATTAATTTATGCCTAGCATTTTAATTGAGTCGTTTGGGTTAGTGTAGTATTGTTGGGTCTTAATTGTTAGTAAGGAGTGTAGTAATTGTGTGTAGTGTAGTGGAGGGGGCTAAGTGTAAATCTTTTAAATCATTTCCCTACTCCCTCCCTACTCCTTCCCTTCTCCCTCATACACTCCACCCCCATTCTCCTCTCCCAGCAACTCCCTCTCTCTCTCCTCCATTTGGTAAGTTTTCTCTTCCTCTTCCTTCTCTCTTAATTTTCTTCATCTTCTCCTTGTTATCTCTCATTTCTTAAAACATGAATCATGTTTAGATCGGCGATAGGATCGTTGGAAGCCAAAAATATTTGAAATCCATCAACTTTGAGAAATCCGGGTAAGTTGCTTTTCCCCCTATTTTATGCTAGAAATGATACTCCATATTTATTTGATGTTATGGATGCTATTTATTGCATCTTGCGTTGATTTGGGAGTGATTGGCATTTTATTCAATTTTTGTGAAATTGGGTATTTGAATCTTGGGTTGGGTATCTAGATGTTGTTATTTAGCCCCTTTGCAAGTCTATAAGTTGTTTTGGTTCATAGTTGTGTATATTGTAAGACTTGGTTCCAAGTATTTGTGAAATGGTGAAAGATTTGGGTTGGTTTGAGTTTTGGTTTAAAAATGGTAGAAACCCAGAATTTTGGCCGGAATTTGCTTTTCCGGGCAAGGAGGCGCGCGCACCCTCCCATAGGAGGCGCGCGCACCCTTAGGCCTCTCTTGAACAAAAACCTTCTGTCCATTGGAGGCGCGCGCACCCTCCCATAGGAGGCGCGCGCACCCTCTCCTCCACCAAACTTGATCTTCCAACTGATCTAGGAGGGGCGCGCACCCTCTCCCCTGTTGTGAAATTTATTTCTCTCTTTGTCCAATCTTTCGAGGGCCATATCTTGTTCATCCGAACTCCGTTTTAGGCGTATAAATTATCGTTTTAAAGCTCTCCTTAAGATCTTCGATATGAGTGAGTAAATTTGGGTAGGTTCTCGAATTAGCTGGATCCTTTGTGGTCAAACGTAATATGGAAATTGTGTTATCACTGTTATGATTGTTGGAACACTTTAATTGCGTGTTGTTGGTTCATTCCACTTTCTTGGTGACTTCTTGGTATGGTTCCCTACTTTGGAACCTTAAGTTGTTTATTCATGCTAAATTATTATTACTTAGCATTTATTTGGAAGCCCAGCTGGCATATTTGTTGCATCGGGAGATGGGAAAGATTATAATGGCAAAGCCAAGTCCATTATAATGTTGACCATTGTTTTACCCCCTTCTATACCCCTTTTCCAGATTGGCCTTGGAAAGGATAAGTTAGCTTCCTTTGTGAATGTATCTAGCTACCGGGCATGACTTTGTGTCATGGTCCTTGTCCTTTGTGACAGTTTTATGGTTATTGGTTCCGGTACCGGGGTTTTCTCTTCGGCTTTCATGCTATTATGAAGATGATGATTTGCTGATTATTGAAGCTGCGCAGCGATCCTTTATTTGGGTGTTCCGGTTTGGAAAACCTTGGCTATATCCTTTGTTATGTGTTTATTTCCGCTGCTATCTGTTAAGTGATAAATGCTATGTGCTATGTGATATTTATTATTGCTTATAGTATATTGCATCATAGCATGTCATGTAGTTGCATTAGTAAATTATTGAGATTATTCTCACCCCCTTTTTTTTTATCTTTGTTTTTCCTTAACCCCCCCCCAGGTGCTAAGGATTAGTCTCACTGATCACGAGAAAGAGGACGTCGAGTGTGGATACATTCTTTTGGGGAAAGTTGTATAGGTTGGTTTACATTATATAAATGTGTAACCTTTTTGGGATAGTTGTACCAAACAATGACGTCATTAAGATTTGTATATTTGTATTTTTGTTGGGCATAAACTTGTGGAAGTTTATGATAGTTGTAATTGGTTTTTATCAAACTTGGTTTTGTAAAACTTTAGATCATCACCTTTTGGTATCAAATGAAATTTTTAACTTCAGTATTTCATAGTTTTGGTTTTAAGTCGACGTCCAGATCGCGGTCTCGGGCCCGCGGGGTCCGGGGTCGCGACAACAGCCATCTTCCTATCAGCCAAGGCTTGATAGTCCTCGACAATGTCTCCAGTAATGTTATGGCTACTCGCCACGGCCTCGGTCTCTCTCAAAACCCTGCTAGGATCATGAATCCCACCAAGAATAGCCTTACGCCTCTCCTCAATGAGCCTTTGAGTCTGTCCCATAGTCTGTTCATACCAGTCCAAGTAGACCGTGGTTAGAACCATGCTGGTTGCACGCCCAAGAAGTACCCGAGCCGAAAAGAGGGAACAAGTCCACAATCGGGAAAGTAGTGAAATAGTGGAGGAGTCCCACATAGACAGGGGCGGAAGCCTCAAGTGCTCCGGGTTAACACCAGACCATTCCAATAGTGGAGTCTGCAGTAATCCAAACTGACGACGGACCAAAGAAGGGATGTAGTAAGACGATCCCAAGAGTCCCGCCACCCGAACGAAAGGGGAATTATCCTGATACTCCCGCACCGAGCTGATACGCTAATGTGGGACTGACCAACGGATCTCGGCAGTCGTGAGGCGAGCCATGTAAGCCTCCCAGTCACTCTGAATGAAATCCAAGAGGATGCCTCTCAAGGAATAAGACCACGGTCTGTGAGAGATAGGAGCCTCAGAAATGGCCATCAACCTCTCCCTAAACCACAAAGTGAGAAAATCGGGGCTACCGCTATGCATGAAGTCGTCCCCCAAGATAAAGGGGACGATATCCTTCCCCGCACGGCACTCCTGAAGGGCACTTAGTAAAACCCTATGACAGGTACCTTTGGAGCCAACCATGTAGAAAAAGGAAAGAATGCACAAACCAAAGACATTCCAAGAAGCCTCATCCGTGCGATCCATGAACTTCTTGGGGAGATCCAAAATGTCAATGAAAGTGTGATTAAGGACCATGCATTGGACCTCTTCCAAAGGAATTTCGAGAAAAGAGACCAACCTTTCAACACACATGGTGTCATCAACTGAGGGGAGATTAATAACCTCTGTGTCTACGCCACCCACCAAAGCCTTTAAATCCTCATAGGTTGGAGTGATTTCGTTGTAGGAGAAGCAATATACATGTCTCCTAACATCCCAAAAGGAAGCAACGGCTCTTAATAGCTCGAGATCTGGGATGAACTCCTTAAGAGACCAAAAGGATTGGAGACCAAATTTGGATTGGAAAACTCCCTTGTGATTCCTCATATGGTACCGCATCCAAAGCCTAAGGTTGCCCTCAAAGCATTCTTGATGAATTTTGGACAATTTTGGTGGTTTTTCCATGAGAAAAGGCTCCATGGAAGAGAAAGCTTTCGAAATGAAGATGATGAACTGATTGATGAACTTCAGACTGTGGCATTTAAGAAGATGACCAGGCTTGGAACAAAATTGAATGAAAAAGAAGTTTTTTCTCCCCTAGCCGTACGGCTACTTTAGCCCTTCCAGAATTAATGATTTCTTGTTGAGAGTTAGCTTTGTGGTCCTACCCATTCAAAGCCCCTTCCCAACCAATGTCATAAATACCCCCGAAAAATGCCCCTTTTGGCTCATGCAACTTGAATTGAACCTAGAAAGATTAGGTTCCCAATGAAAATGAAAATCGGGCAGTCTTTAGATGGACGTAAGACCGGCTTTGTGAAATTAACATGGCCGTACTTCGTAAGTCCAGTTAAGAATGTGAGAATTAGGGTTAAACCGGCCGTAATTCGTAAGTCCAGGTTAAGAGTGTGAAATTAGCCCGACCGCGCCTCGTAAGTCCAGGTTAAGAGTTTCAATTTGTGAAATTAACAAGGCCATACTTCGTAAGTCCAGTTAAGAATGTGAGAATTAGCGTTAACCCGGCTGTAATTCGTAAGTCCAGGTTAAGAGTATGAAGTTAGCCCGACCGTGCCTCGTAAGTCCAGGTTAAAAGTTTGAATTTGTGAAATTAACATGGCCGTACTTCGTAAGTCCAGCTAAGAATGTGAGAATTAGCGTTAACCCGGCCGTAATTCGTAAGTCCAGGTTAAGAGTATGAAATTAGCCCGGCCGTGCTTCGTAAGTCCAGGTTAAGAGTATGAATTTAACCCGGCTGTAATTCGTAAATCCAGGTTAAGAGTATGAAGTTAGCCCCGGCCGCGCCTTGTAAGTCCAGGTTAAGAGTTTGAATTTGTGAAATTAACGAGGCCGTTCTTCGTAAGACCAGTTAAAAATATGAAAAATTGTCCTCTGGCAGTCAGGAATGACATAAGTCCATTAGGTTTCGTTAGATTTGCTTTTTGGCAGTCCGGTGTGATGTAAGACCATTAGGTTTAGTGAGATTATGTCCTTTGGCCGTCCGGCGTGACGTAAGACCATTAGGTTTTGTGAGATTCGCCCTTTGGCAGTCCGGAATGACATAAGTCCATTAGGTTAGACCTGTCCTTTGGCGATCCGGCGTGACATAAGTCCATTAGGTTTCGTTAGATTTGCCCTTTAGCAGTCCGGTGTGACGTAAGTGTTGGGTTTCGATCAAACATGCGCAGCGGAATTTAGCATTTAAAATTTTGAAACCCAAAGCCATGGATCCGTTCATACGATTAAATCAAATACAACATAAGAATAAAGGATAAAACTAACCCTTGATGGCTATCAAATTCTCTTGGTCTTTGGTGGAGGTTTGAAGACTTGATCACGATCACAAAGCTTTGAACACGAACTTTGAAGATGATGATTTTCACCCTCTAGCGGTATCCACACTTCGAACGAATATCAAAGGAGCTTCTTTGATCTTGGTTGCTAGACCAAATTGTGAAACACTTTTTCACAATCAAAAGAACTATATGGAATTTATTTTGTGTTTTATTTTGTTCTTCAACCAAGAATGTCTTGGAACAAAATAAACCCTCTCTCAAACTCTTTGAGACTCACAAAATCATTAGCATAGAGTGCTGGTCGAATTTTGTCTTTTATACACAAGCATGACCTATTCCAAATAGGAAACTTGTGTCAAAATCCGTCCAAAATTCGTTTCCTAATCAAATTAGGAATCTGCCACCCGACAGTACTGTGCGGCCGCCCAAAACCCTCTGTGCGGCCGCACAACTATCTGAAGCAAAACTGGTACAAAACTAAGATAATTGTGCGGCCGCCCAGTCCATACTGTGCGGTCGCCCACTTCCCAGGATGTCCAGAATTTCCAAAATTCCAATGTAGTCCTTTTAAAGATTCGTTCTATTGTGTGTGACCCTCTAGGATTATACTAAGTTGGCAATGGGCTCAAACATGATCCCATAAGATATGATTAGGTTCTAGCAAACCGTCATACCTACCCAAATAGTATAACTAGATACAAGTTCGCATTCCTCTTAGAATATGTCACAATCCCTTTGTCCACGATGTCATTGAACACAAGTCATGGTCAAACAGTCAACTTGTTTTGTTCAATACTTTCTCGATTCCGAATATGTTGATAATTCAAATGCTATTGATCCAATCAATCCATTTGAGTCCGGCCGAACATTTCATCAACATCATTCCTACGAGTGGCCCAAGCTTGACATCTCTCCGAGGAGGGACAAATCCATTTAGCTTATTATTCTTCCCTACGTGAATCCGATTATGCCAATCATACCCTTTATAACTACTCTGTTAAAAGTAGCGTTTGAATATGTCAAACATAATGTTCATCAAGTGGAAGACTATAATAACTTCATGTCTAAGGATTCAAATGACATAACTAATATGAGATATATGTATGACATAGACCATGACATAAATCTCATAAAGCGGGTCATGTCCAGTACCTTGTTCCAAACAAGTACCCATAAATCTAACATGATCATCCCATGATCATTTAGCCTTTATACTAGTGCTTAAAAAGTACTAGGGACGGAGATTATTATAATTAAACATGAACAATAATAATAATCAAAACATCTCTTTATTGATATGAAATAAATGATAACAATTACAACGTTTATTAAACGTGCCTAGGGCACCACTACCAACAATCTCCCACTTGCCCTAGGCCCAATCTCCCATGTATCTAATACCCATGGACCTAACATGACCATCATGTTTAGCTTGTGGAAGTCCCTTTGTTAGCGGGTCCGCAACATTGTCATCAGTAGGTACTCTGCATATATTTACGTCTCCCCTATCAACGATCTCTCGAATGATATGAAAACGCCTAAGTATGTGTTTGGATTTCTGATGTGCTCTTGGTTCCTTTGCTTGAGCAATAGCACCATTATTATCGCAATAAAGGTCTATTGGATTAGCAATACTAGGAACCACTTCAAGTTCAGTTATGAACTTCTTAATCCAAACAGCTTCCTTTGCAGCATCCGATGCAGCAATATACTCAGCTTCTGTTGTAGAATCAGCGGTTGTACTTTGCTTGGAACTCTTCCAGCTTACAGCTCCACCATTTAACATAAACACAAAACCCGATTGCGATTGGCTATCATCTTTGTCAGTTTGGAAGCTTGCATCCGTGTAAGCATTTACAACGAGATCATCTTCCATTCCTCCATAGATCAAAAACGAGTCTTTAGTTCTTCTCAAGTACTTAAGAATCGCTTTTACAGCTATCCAGTGATTTTCACCAGGGTCGGATTGGTATCTACTTGTCATGCTCAAAGCATAAGACACATCCGGCCTAGTACAAATCATGGCATACATGATGGACCCAATTGCCGAAGCATATGGAACATCATTCATTTTCTCACGCTCATATTTTATCTTAGGACATTGAGTCTTGCTTAGAGAAACTCCATGTAACACGGGCAAGGTGCCTCTCTTAGAATTTTCCATACGGAATCTTCTAATGACCTTGTCAATGTATGTACTTTGGCTTAAACCAAGTAGCCTCCTTGATCTATCTCTATAGATCTTAATGCCAAGTATATATGCGGCTTCACCCATATCTTTCATTGCGAAGCACTTTCCTAACCAAGTCTTTACAGACTGAAGTGTAGGAATGTCGTTTCCAATGAGCAATATGTCATCCACGTATAAAATAAGGAATAGCACTATGCTCCCACTAATCTTCTTGTATACACAAGGCTCATCTTCGTTTTTGATGAAACCAAACTCTTTGACCGATTCATCAAAACGGAGATTCCAACTCCTTGAAGCTTGCTTCAATCCATAGATGGATCTTTGCAATTTGCATACCTTAGAATCTTGTTCAAAACCTTCTGGTTGTGTCATATACACATCCTCTTGGAGTTTTCCATTCAGGAAAGCGGTTTTGACGTCCATCTGCCATATTTCATAGTCATGATATGCGGCAATGGCAAGCAAAATTCTTATAGACTTGATCATTGCTACGGGTGAAAAGGTCTCATCATAGTCAATACCATGAACTTGCCTATAACCCTTCGCTACAAGCCTAGCTTTGTAAGTATGCACCTTCCCATCCATGTCAGTCTTCTTCTTGAAGACCCATTTGCATCCTATGGTTTTTACACCTTCGGGCGCATCAATCAAATTCCAAACTTGATTGTCTTGCATGGATTGCAATTCGGATTCCATGGCTCCAAGCCACTTGTCTGAATCAGGAGAAGACATCGCCTCTTGGTAGGTTGACGGTTCATCATTCTCAATGATTTCTACCTCATTACTATCCGTTACGAGAAATCCATATCTCTCGGGCTCGGATCGTAGCCTACTAGATCTGCGAGTTGCTTGTGTACTTTGAACAGGTTCCACAACTCCTTGTGGTTCTTGTTCTTGTTCCACTATTGGTTCAATGTTATTTTCTGGGTCTCGAATTTCTTCAAGGTTTATTTTACTCCCACTGATTTCTTTGGAGAGAAACTGTTCCTCTAGAAAGACACCAGTTCGGGCAACAAACACTTTGTTGTCCTTTCGGTTGTAAAAGTAATATCCTTTAGTTTCCTTAGGATATCCCACGAAAATACATTTATCAGATTTGTGTGCTAGTTTTTCAGAGATAAGTCTCTTGACATAAACTTCGCAATCCCAAATCCTCATGAAAGATAAACTAGGTTTCTTTCCACTCCACATCTCATATGGAGTCTTTGGAACCGATTTAGTTGGAACTTGATTTAGTGTGAAAGCAGCGGTTTCTAGGACGTAACCCCAAAAGGATATTGGAAGATCAACTTGACTCATCATTGATCGAACCATGTCTAACAAAGTCCGATTTCTCCTCTCAGACACACCATTCCATTGTGGTGTTCCGGGCGGAGTCAATTGTGAAACTATTCCACAATTCTTTAGATGATCATCAAATTCTTGGCTCAAGTATTCACCACCTCGATCTGATCGAAGTGCCTTTATACTTTTGCCAAGTTGTTTTACTACTTCATTTTGATATATTCTAAATATCTCAAATGCTTCACTTTTATGTTTCATTAGGTAAACATACCCAAATCTACTATAATCATCAGTGAAAGTTATGAAGTATTGAAATCCTCCCCTAGCATTGCTACTTAATGGTCCGCATACATCGGAATGTATCAACCCCAATAAGTCGCTTGCCCTTTCACCTAGCTTGGTAAAAGGTGTCTTAGTCATTTTTCCAAGAAGACACGACTCACAAGTATCATATGACTCGAGGTCACATGAACCTAAAAGTCCGTCCCCATGGAGTTTTGAGATACGCTTCTCATTAATATGACCAAGACGGCAATGCCACAAATAAGTATGATTTACATCATTAGGTTTAGATTTCTTATTTACATGATAGACATTATTTTCATTCTTGACATCCAAGATATAAAGGCCATTAAATGAATTAGCAATACCATAAAGCACATCATTTAAATAAATAGAAAATTTCTTATTCTCAATAAGAAACTTAAAACCTTCATTATCCAAACAAGAAATTGAAATAATATTTCTGCTTAAATCCGGAACATAATAACAATTGTTCAAAACAAGAATTAATCCGGAAGGTAAAGTGACTTCATAAGTCCCTACGGCTAATGCAGCAACTCTTGCTCCATTCCCCACGCGTAGATCTACTTCACCTTCTTTAAGCAGTCTCCTATTCTTTAGTCCCTGCACATTTAGACAAATGTGAGAACCACATCCGGTATCCAATACCCAAGAATCAGTGGTAGAAAGGAGAATATCTATCATATAGATACCTGAAGTCGACGCAGCCTTGCTGCTCTTCTTCTTCTTTTGCTCTTCCAAGAAAGCCTTGCAATTACGTTTCCAATGACCAATTTCTTGACAATGGAAACAAATTGCATCCTTTTGTGAATCAGGTTTTGCCTCAGAAGCCTTGGCAACCTTTGCCTTGCTTATTTTGGGTTTGACAACTTTTGCCTTACCCTTTCCTTTGGCACCAGCCTTCTTCCCATCATGAACCAAGAGCACGGGAGAACCTTTCTCCACAATTTTCATCTCTGCAGTCTTCAGCATCCCATGCAACTCAGAGAGATTCTTATCCATTCCATGCATGTTATAATTCATCACAAACTGATTATAACTTTTAGGCAATGAATTAAGAATGAGATCCGTGGCTAGCTCCAATGGGATTGGATAGCCATGTTTCTCAAGGTGCTCTACATAACCTTTCATTTTAAGAAAGTGAGGACTCACTTGTTGCCCTTCATTCATTTTACTAGTAGTGAATGCAACAATGGTCTTGTACCTCTCTTGCCTAGCTTGCTCTTGAAACATGGTTCTCAACTCCACGCCTATCTCATAGGCTTCCAAATGTTCCAAACTTTGTTGAAGTTTTGAACACATAGAAGCAAGCATGAGACAACTTACATCTCTAGAATCATTACGATGTTTCTTGTAATTGTCTCTTTCTACCCTAGGGGCAGTAGGCGGTGGTTCAGCAGGGAGAGGCCCATCGAGAATGTATAACTTATCTTCTTGCCTAAGAACGATTCTTATGCTACGGATCCAATCCATAAAGTTAGTACCATTCTCTTCGAGCTTATCCTTCTCAAGGATCGATCGCAACGACATTGATTGAGTGTTATTAGTCATTATCTACAAATATGCAAAATTTCCAAAATTTAATAAGTACCGATCTTCATTAAAGAGATAAATAATGTATTTTTCAAACAAAAATACTCCCACTAAATTATATAACCTTCATATACATCCAATGTATAATATAATTTAAATGGGTTAAGATCCAACTTTAATTTAATTTCAAGTCCGCTAAGGCGGATTACACAAAATCAAATTAATTAGGTAGACAACTCTTGTCAATCATATCTCATATGACTCTTAGTTCCTTTTATGAGATTCTTTAAGAAATCCAATTTCAGAAAGCATGTTAAACCTCATCTTTGCCTAGGCCCAAAACTGTTTTGACGCCCAATTAAGTCTAACCATTTTAAACGCATAGTTAATGTGTCCCGCTAGGGCGTGCCCACATTATCTATCTTGCTCATACATAAATAAATTTAATGCACCTCGCTAGGGCGAATCTACATTAAAATCACTCATGTACTAACAAGTGTTTTAATCATGGCATGGCAATAAAAGACTTAAAAATTTCTTTGAAGGTTCATCACATGTAGCATATAACATATTTATGAGCACATAATATAAACATGTTACACATCAAGTTTAGCCACTAAATTAATCTCCATTAATTTAAGCATGGTATTTATGTGTCATTAGTTTCTCTATAATTATGAGGATGAGACTATTTCAACTTTGGTTATTATCTCCAAATCAAGACAACAAGAAGTGCGGTCGAACTAAGCCATTAGGCAACCACAATCCCGCACTAATTCAAGAAACCAAGAAAGTAGTCCATGTGGCCGAAACTAAGCAATAGATGGTCTCGATGAACGTAGGCCAATTGCATTCACAATTCCACATGGATCTCCAATCATTGAATCAAGAACTTTGTTTCTCAATTTTAGCAATTATGAACTCTTCATAATTCTAACTTCGTTTTATCTTTGAAACTTTGATTGCGATCAATTTTGGGAAACACAATCTCGATGAACGCAGATTAGCCATCCAAAACTTGAACCAATCTAGGAATCACAAGACTAAAACAAATAGGAAAATCAAACCCCAAAATCCACACACAAACCAACTACCCAAAACCCATTCCAGATCAGCAAGTCTGGACTGGTTCTGTTACTGGTTCTGTTGAACCTCTCGAAAATTCCAAATTCTGATTTTTGAGCAAAATCAGACATTCTGATCTTGGCGTGCGGCCGCCCAAATTACCTGTGCGGTCGCCCAAAAACCGTGCGGTCGCCCAGTTCAATCAGAATGTGCAGAATTTTAGGTTCGAAAATTTTGTCTCAAAATTGTTTTTCCCCGATTATTAAAACTTTGATCCAATCAAAAATTAATAACCAACAATTCTGAATCCACCATAATTTATTTATTGCGATTGAATCGTGCGATTAAAGTTGTAAAACAATAAACCACATAAAATCACATAACACATATATATTCCAATATTCAAATCATGCAAGGCACATAAACAATTTATATACACATATCATGATCCAAGTATTGAATTAATCAACATGAACGGGGCTCTGATACCACTGTTGGGTTTCGATCAAACATGCGCAGCGGAATTTAGCATTTAAAATTTTGAAACCCAAAGCAATGGATCCGTTCATACGATTAAATCAAATACAACATAAGAATAAAGGATAAAACTAACCCTTGATGGCTATCAAATTCTCTTGGTCTTTGGTGGAGGTTTGAAGACTTGATCACGATCACAAAGCTTTGAACACGAACTTTGAAGATGATGATTTTCACCCTCTAGCGGTATCCACACTTCGAACGAATATCAAATGAGCTTCTTTGATCTTGGTTGCTAGACCAAATTGTGAAACACTTTTTCACAATCAAAAGAACTATATGGAATTTATTTTGTGTTTTATTTTGTTCTTCAACCAAGAATGTCTTAGAACAAAATAAACCCTCTCTCAAACTCTTTGAGACTCACAAAATCATTAGCATAGAGTGCTGGCCGAATTTTGTCTTTTATACACAAGCATGACCTATTCCAAATAGGAAACTTGTGTCAAAATCCGTCCAAAATTCGTTTCCTAATCAAATTAGGAATCTGCCACCCGACAGTACTGTGCGGCCGCCCAAAACCCTCTGTGCGGCCGTACAACTATCTGAAGCAAAACTGGTACAAAACTAAGATAATTGTGCGGCCGCACAGTCCATACTGTGCGGTCGCCCACTTCCCAGGATGTCCAGAATTTCCAAAATTCCAATGTAGTCCTTTTAAAGATTCGTTCTATTGTGTGTGACCCTCTAGGATTATACTAAGTTGACAATGGGCTCAAACATGATCCCATAAGATATGATTAGGTTCTAGCAAACCGTCGTGCCTACTCAAATAGTATAACTAGATACAAGTTCGCATTCCTCTTAGAATATGTCACAATCCCTTTGTCCACGATGTCATTGAACACAAGTCATGGTCAAACAGTCAACTTGTTTTGTTCAATACTTTCTCGATTCCGAATATGTTGATAATTCAAATGCTATTGATCCAATCAATCCATTTGAGTCCGGCCGAACATTTCATCAACATCATTCCTACGAGTGGCCCAAGCTTGACATCTCTCTGAGGAGGGACAAATCCATTTAGCTTATTATTCTTCCCTACGTGAATCCGATTATGCCAATCATACCCTTTATAGCTACTCTGTTAAAAGTAGCGTTTGAATATGTCAAACATAATGTTCATCAAGTGGAAGACTATAATAACTTCATGTCTAAGGATTCAAATGACATAACTAATATGAGATATATGTTTGACATAGACCATGACATAAATCTCATAAAGCGGGTCATGTCCAGTACCTTGTTCCAAACAAGTACCCATAAATCTAACATGATCATCCCATGATCATTTAGCCTTTATACTAGTGCTTAACAAGTACTAGGGACGGAGATTATTATAAGTAAACATGAACAATAATAATAATCAAAACATCTCTTTATTGATATGAAATAAATGATAACAATTACAACGTTTATTAAACGTGCCTAGGGCACCACTACCAACAGTAAGACCATAAGGTTTAGTGAGATTATGTCCTTTGGCCGTCCGGCGTGACGTAAGACCATTAAATGGTGGTAAAGTTATAATCTTTATGTTACATTTTTGTTTCTAAAGATTTAATCTTGCATAATAAGTCCATTTTGGTGGTAAAGTTATAATCTTTACTCATCAAATGGTCATTTTGGCCCAAAGGGCATGTTCATCAACTTTCTCAAAATTTCCCCAATGATTGTCTTGATCACACCCAAAACCTTTGTTTTTGGTGTCAAATTTGTGATCAATGACATAAGGATGATTAAATCCATGTTTTTGTTGAAGGAAATAACTGAAAATGATCATCACAGTCCAGTTTCAGCAAGAACACTCTGTTTTGCCTGAAACTAGACAGTTTTCTGATAAACTGTCAAAAACCCCTGGAATGCTCTCCCTAGCCGTACGGCTACTTTGGCCAGGGAGTGCATTTTCCAGTTTTTTTCCCTTTCTGACTGAAATGTTTGCAAAATAACCCTTTTCTGTTAAATAATTAACCAGTTTTGTTAAAATGTCAGTTTCTCCCATTTTTGAAATACACACACTCACATGCCCGTTTGTTAACTAACGTTAGGGAGACTCGGTCCTATTCGAGGTGACTTGGGTGATGTAAAACTCTTCCCAAGGCGTAACCTGACCTCCGAACTAATAGAATCTCTAACCTTTCCATTTGTTGGGTTAAATAATTAACAAATGTGGTGACTTCATTATGTTTTGCGTGATAACCGTATTTGGTTTTTCGCCCTTCGAAACGAAAACCCTTCGTTTCCTTCATCATGGGGCGGGATCCTTACACGTATTCCTCGGAAGGAAATCAGACAAAACGTAGTTCAACTCTAAAAATACGCAAAAACTGAGGTTAATGGTATTTTGAAAATCATTTTCGAAAACAATACTTGCGATAAGTAAAGCTTAGAGTTTGGAGAGTACTCATACTAAGGAATCAATCTCTTTGACCCAATTTTGAATATACTCCTTTTGTTGATGACGAACCATCTCCAGTTGCAATCCATACTGAGGAATCAATCTCTTTGACCCAATTCTGAACATGCCCTGTTGTTGATGACGAACCGTCTTCGATTTTGGAGACGACAGTTACCCAGACCTTGCTTCTCCTTCCAACGAGTTTGTTCATTATGTTGGAAAATGTGAATCCTATGCCATTAACTTACGTCTTGATGACAATTATAGGACTCTGGGTTTGGAGACGCCAATTACTCGGACCTCGCTTCTCCTTCTGACGCGACTGCCTTTCCGCCAGAACAGTGAATCCTATGCCATTAACTTACATCTTGATGACAATTATGGGATTCTAAATGGTGGGATCCTGTGTTGTTAACTTACATCTTGACAACAGTCGTGGGATACCCGGTTTTGGAGACGCCAATTACTCGGACCTTACTTCTCCTTTCAACGAGACTGCCTTTCCGTTGAAAATGTGGATCCTATGCCATTAGCTTACACGTTGATGACAATTGTGGGATACCCGGTTGTAAATCCTGTGCCATTAACTTACGTCTTGATGACAGTCGTGGGATTTAAAGTTTGCTGATGCAGATTTCATTGCTCACCCATGATCTTGGATGCACGGTGAGGATAAATTCGTACTGAGAAACAACTTTGCTTGTTCCAATTCTGAAAATATCCATTTGTTGACGACTTAATGTTCCATCTTGAACCGGGTTCAGATTCGACCTCTTGGTCTAAAGCGGGGCTTTTTCTGACCTTTATGTTAAAAGCAGGGCTTTTCTGGGATTTCCTGAGAAAACGTGGTTTTCTGAGATTTTTCTGGGGATGCCTCGTACGAGGGAGGGATGTCTCGTACGAGACTTCTCTGTTTTTGCGCAGAACAGAGGCATATTAGGCGCTGAAAGTGATTTTCAAATAACTTTTCTCATTCTATTTTCGGGAGCTTTCAACCCTAGGCGATTTCTTCTCTTAAAAATCTCCCCTTTTCCAAGTTTTAGCGATTCCACATCCTCTCCAATGGCTGGCGCTAATCGTTTGCATAAGGAACACCTCTTCGGTAGACATATGAAGGGTAAAGTGTGGGCGACGGATGAGTTGTGCCCGTCCCCGTAGGACCATGTTTCTCACGCCGTTCGAACTAGGCGGGTAAGGATCTCTTCCTTTAATTGTGTTTCCATGTCAATTTCGTTGCTGCATGTCTCAATTTAGTGTTCTAGCAATCTGATTTTTGCCAATTTTCGACTAGAATTATCGCTGCTTAGGGTTTATCATGCATGGATGATCTTTCGATAGTATTTCACCCTTGTTGATGCTGAAAATCATTGTAGTATGGTAGTACATGATTTCAACTGTCATTCTAGGCAATTCTGCGACTTTTCGGGTAAAATGCTTGAATGAGGATTTTACCGTTTTTTCTGACATCTGTCTCTTTTATCTCTGTTGTTTGCAGTCATTCTGGGTGATCAATAACTGTAAAGGCAGCGTACGGGCAGTCGCTGAGAGGTGGGCAACTCTCAATGGCGAGATGAAGGAAGAGATCGAGAATCTCAGACTGAAACCCTTCTTTGACGGCCTTGTCGGTGAGACGAGGAATGTGCACTTACTCAAGGCTATTCGGGAGCGTTGGTGGGATAGTAATCACACCATGCATATGCGGTGGGGGGAGGTTACCATGACCCCTACTGACTTTCATTCCATTACCGGACTTGCCATCATCGGTGAACCGCTTGAGGTGGATGCAGACTTTACTCCTAGCAGGGATGATATGATGCATTTTCTGGGATTCTCTCTGCGTACCCTAGGCAAGGGTGTCCCTCTAAAGGCCTTGAGGGAGAGGGTAGATACTTATGTCACCCTTAATGCTGGTCAGATGCATCTCACCGGTACTCGCATTGCAGCTGTCCGTGGCTTTCTATGGTGCGCTTTTTCTGAGACGCTATTTTCCAATCATGTGTCGACGGCCCTTTTACTCTGCTGAGTGTGTTGAGAGATATGCAGCATGTCACTGATGCTAGCTGGGGTTCCGCTGGCCTGGCCCACTACTATGTGGCTATGGATGAGAGTTCGCGTGATCGGATGAACGCTGGCTTAGGCGGCTACTGTCGCGACCCCGAACCCCGCGGGCCCGGGACCGCGATCTGGACGTCGACTCTAAAACCAAAACTGAGAAATACTGAAGTTAAAAATTCCATTTGATACCAAAAGGTGATGATCCAAAGTTTTACAAAACCAAGTTTGATAAAAACCAATTACAACTATCATAAACTTCCACAAGTTTATGCCCAACAAAATACAAATATACAATTCTTAGTGACGTCATTGTTTGGTACAACTACCCCAAAATGGTTACACATTTACATAATGTAAACCAACCTATATCAACATTCCCCAAAAGAATGGATCCACACTCGACGTCCTCTTTCTCGTGATCAGCGAGACTAATCCTTAGCACCTGGGGGGGGGTTAAGGAAAAACAAAGATGAAAGAAAATGGGGTGAGATAAATCTCAATTAGTTACTAATGCAACTACATGACATGCTAAGATGCAAGAAGCAATAAGCAATAATAAATATCACATAGCATATAGCATTTATCACTTAACAGATAGCAGCGGAAATAAACACATAACAAAGGATATAGCCAAGGTTTTCCAAACCGGAACATCCAAATAAAGGATCGCTGCGCAGCTTCAATAATCAACAAATCATCATCTTCATAATAGCATGAAAGACGAAGAGAAAACCCCGGTACCGGAACCAATAACCATAAAAGTTTCACAAAGGACAAGGACCATGACACAAAGTCATGCCCGCTAGCTAGATACATTCACAAAGGAACGCTAACTTGACTTTTCCAAGGCCAATCTGGAAAAGGGTTAAAGAAGGGGGAAAAACAATGGTCAACATTATAATGGACTTGGCTTTGCCATTATAATCTTTCCCATCGCCCGATGCAACAAATATGCCAGCTGGGCTTCCAAATAAATTCTAAGTAATAATAATTTAGCATGAATGAACAACTTAAGGTTCCAAAGTAGGGAACCATTCCAATTAAATTACCACAAAGGTAAACCAATCCAAACCGCACATTAAAGATGCCCAACATTACCAAAACGGTACTTAAATAGATTTCACATCATATTTATTCACAAAAGAACCAAATCCACACAATAAAGTGTTCCACGGTGTTATCTTATGTTAATTAGAAGGATTAAACCTAAACTAGTTAAGCCATTTAGTTTAAACAAGCAAAAAGGTGAAATTCCTGGAACAGGGGCGGGCGGGCGCCTGGTCATAGGCAGGCGCGCGCTTGAATGGACAGAAGGTCAGGCGCTAGAAAAAGTGGGAGTAGGCGGGCGCCTGAGAAGGGGCAGGCGGGCGCCTGGTCTACGGGCTGGGAAGAATTCCTAGCTGGGTTCTTTAAATTTCCTTACCAATTCCACACCATTTTCATAATACCCAAAATCAACACTCCCAACACGATTCCTAAGATATCCAAACATCATTTAACCAAAAAAGGGGACCTAAATAACACCCTTTAATCACCCAAACCAACACCAAATCCCCACATTCAAGATTTCACCATTTTTAACCAAAAACTCAAATAAATTCCAAACAAATTCAAAACCCAACCAAACTTCAAATACAACACATCAAACATCATATAAACATGATATGAACATTTTAGCATAAAAATGGGGGAAAAGTAACTTACTTGAAAATAATGAAAGTTGACGAAATTCGATTCTTTTTTGATTCTACGCGATCCTATCGACGATCTAATCAAGGTTCATGTTTTAAGAAATGAGAGATGATGATGGGAAGATGGAGAAAATGAAGAGAGAAGTAAGGAGAAGAAAACTTACCACAATGGAGGAGAGAGGGAGGGAGTTGGCTGGGAAGGAGAGGGGAGAGTGAGGGAGAAGGTGAGGGAGGTGAGGGGGAAATAGGGAAATTATTCAAAAACTTACACTTAGGCCCCCTCTCTCACACTACACACAATACTACACTCCCTACTAACAATTAAGACTCAACATTTCTACACTAGCACAAATGACCCAAATAGAATGCTAGGCATAATTATTATAACACATTAATTGCACACATAATTATTTAAATAAATAATAATTTAAATAAATAAATAAGCAAATAATTAAATAAAAATCATTTAATTACTAATAAAATAGAGACTAGATTTCGGGTCGTGACATTCACTCCCCCTTAAAGAAAATTCGACCCGAATTTTAACGAGACTCACCTTAAACAAAAAGCCACGAAAATTTCCTCTCGACCTCATCACGAAGCTCCCACGTCGACTCCTCGATGTTATGATTCCTCCAAAGAACTCGAACCAACGCAATGCTTTTGTTCCTCAACTCTTGAACTTTGGTATCTAAAATCCGAACCGGTCGTTCCTCATAAGTCATATCGGACTCAATATCTCCCGGTATCCTCGGTAACACGTGAGACGGATCATGAACATACTTCCGAAGCATAGAAACATGGAACACGTTGTGCAAACGGTCCAAAGATGGCGGTAACGCAAGACGATACGCTAGAAGTCCAACCTTTCCCAAAACCTCAAACGGACCAATAAACCTCGGAGCCAATTTGCCTTTTTTTCCAAACCTACGAATACCCACCTTTGGAGTCACCTTCAAGAACACCAAATCACCGGTCTGAAAACTAAGATCTCACCTTCGGTTATCTGCATAGCTCTTATGTTGACTCTGGGCTGTCTTCAATCTACCCTGGATAACTTTGACTTTCTCAACCGAATCCCGAAGCAAATCAATACCCAAAACATTCGCTTCACCGACCTTATCCCAACAAATAGGCGATCTACATTTCCTTCCATACAAGGCCTCAAACGGCGCCATCTCGATACTAGCCTGATAACTATTGTTGTAGGAGAATTCCACTAACGGTAGGTGCGAATCCCAAGAATCGGAGAAGTCTATCGCACAAGCTCGCAACATATCCTCCAAAATCTGAATAGTCCTCTCGGATTGACCGTCGGTCTGAGGATGAAAAGCTGTACTAAAACGCAAATCTGTACCCAAAGCTTCCTGAAACGCCTTCCAGAATCTAGAAGTAAACCTCGGGTCTCGATCTGACACAATGCTAACCGGAACCCCATGCAATCTCACAATCTCACCAATGTAAAGGGTCGCAAGCTTCTCCATCGAATATCTGATATCAATAGGCAAGAAATGGGCACTCTTGGTCAATATATCCACTATTACCCAAACACTATCATACTTCCTACGGGTACGAGGCAGTCCCGTAACGAAATCCATAGTCACATGCTCCCATTTCCACTCGGGAATCTCTAACGGCTGAAGTAATCCCGCGGGTCTCTGATGCTCGGCTTTGACCTGCTGACAAGTTAAACACTTCGAAACGTACTCGGCTATTTCCCTCTTCATGTTCATCCAACAAAATTGTCGCTTCAAATCCTGATACATCTTCGTACTGCCCGGATGAATAGTATACCTCGATTTGTGACCCTCATCAAGAACTCTCTGTTTAATTCCATCAACATCAGGAACACACAAACGACCACGGAAAGTCAAAACTCCACTCGAGCTCAATGAAAAATCCTCGAAATTCTTTTCCTTCAATTTACCCATTACCTTCACCAACTCGGGATCTTCTTTCTGAGCTTCCTTTATCCTCTGAATTAGGGTCGGAGACACCCTAATATTCGCAAAAATAGCCCCATGTCTCGATTCACGAGGAGACCAATCTCGAACATCCTCAAGCATTTTCCATTCTCGAACCATCATAGAAGCCACATAAGATTTTCTACTAATCGCATCGGCCACCACATTCGCCTTCCTCGGATGATAAGAAATCGTACAATCATAATCCTTCAATAATTCCATCCATCGACGTTGTCGGTTATTCAACTCTTTCTGGGAGAAAAGGTACTTCAAACTCTTGTGATCGGTAAAAATCTCAAACTTCGCCCCATAAAGGTAGTGTTTCCATTTGTGCAACGCAAATACAATAGCCGCTAACTCCATATCATGAGTCGGGTAATTCTGTTCACTAGGGGTAAACTTCCTCGAAGCATAAGCAATTACTTTCCCATTCTGCATCAACACACAACCCAAACCCTCTTTCGAAGCATCACTATAAATCACTAGGCCATCGCTCCCATTAGGCAAAGCCAAGATCGGTGCGGTAGTCAACCTCTTCTTCAATTCCTCAAAACTTTTGTCACATTTCTCGGTCCACACAAACGGAACATTCTTCCAGGTCAACTGAGTCATCAGAGTAGCTGTCGCGACCCCGGACCCCGCGGGCCCGAGACCGCGAGCTGGACGTCGACTTAAAACCAAAACTCTAAAATATGGAAGTCTAAAAATTTCATTTTGACCCAAAAGATTTTTAATACAAGGTTTGGAAAATCCAAGTTTAACAACACCATAAAACAACTAGTGTAAGCTCCACAAGCTCGCACCCAAGATACAAAATATTACAATTCTTAATGACGTCAATAATGGTAAAACTATCCCCAAAAGGTTATACATTTAAATAATGTAAACCGATCCATAACAACCTGCCCCAAAACCTCAATCCTCTCGACGTCCTCCTCGATCCGCGAATCCTAATCCTTTTCCTCCTGGGGGGGGTTAAGGAAAACAATTTGAAACAAGAAACGGGGTGAGAATAAATCTCAGTAAGTTACTAATGCAACTACAAGACATGCTATGATGCAAGCAGCAATAAGCAATAATAAATATCACATAGCACATAGCATTTATCACATAACAGATAGAAGCGGAAATAAACACATAACAAAGGATATAGCCAAGGTTTTCCAAACTGGTACATCCAAATAAAGGATCGCTGCGCAGCTTCAATAATCAACAAATCATCATCTTCATAATAGCATGAAAGCCGAAGAGAAAACCCCGGTACCGGAACCAATAACCAAATGAAGTGTCACAAGGGACGGGAGACATGCCACAAAGTCATGCTCCAAGTAAAGCTAAAATGCACACAAGGGAGCTAGCTCTTCTCACATCCAAGGCCAATCTAGAGGAGGGTAATAAGGGGGAAAAACAATGGTCAACATCACAATGGACTTGGCCGTGCCATCATAATGTTTCGCATCGCCCAAACACACACAAAATACCAGCTGGGCTTTCAAATAAATGCTAAGTAATAAATACTAGCTTAATTAAACAACTTAGGGTTCCAAAGTAGGGAACCACACCAATTAATCACCATAAAGATGCAAACGATTTCTCATGAAGAGTTCAACAACAACGAACACAAGAAGTTTCTCATACAAGCACAACAACGATAAACGGAGTTTCTCATAAAGAGAACAACAACATTGATCATTAAACAAGATGGTTCCAAGACAAGGCATGTACCAAATACGTCCTAAAGATGATACTCACAAGTTACACATAAAGAGCACAACCCAAACAGTCACTCGCAAATGGCACAATGACTATGACCAAAATGACCCTAAACATTTACTCCTAAAGATATACTAGGACTATGAACTCAACCATCTCATCACACCTGGAATTCCAAATAAGAAATCCGAATGAATACATCTTAAGGTTAATCAAACCGTAGGGACCCAATTGCCAATTCGCGCTTTATCTCCGTTCATAACGAATCCATTCTAAACACCCCAAATGAATCCAAAAGGTTACACTTATTAGAACATGATCATGACTGGACTAAACCCTACACTTTGGTGTTCAGTAACCACCCTCTAGGTACTATAGGACATCGCCTAAAACCTAGACCAAGGCTCACTCAAAAATCAATTCGATTGGAACAATCACGAACACATCATAAGATGCCCAAACGTAGACTAAATGATCATCACAAAGATAATTCAAACCAACAATATTTCAATAAGATGTTCAAAACCCAATTAACCCTTAATTAATTTCCATCACAAACTTCATCACAAAGAACCCAATTCTATTACTATAGTGTACTACAATGTTCACTAAGGTCGACTAGAAGGACACCCAAGGTTTGGATCAAAACGCATTCTTCAATCACACAAACCAACAAATGTAAATTTTCAGAGGACTGTGCGGCCGCCCAAAAGGGTATGTGCGGTCGCCCAAAATCCTTCAAAACAAGAACAAAAGCTTTCAGAATGTTGTGCGGTCGCCCAGGCATTTTTGTGCGGCCGCCCAAGCTTCTGAATTTCCAGAAATCGGGAAGAACAACATGGGTTCTTCCATTTCCAAACCCAAAACACATTTCCACTCAAAATCCAACATTCCAACTCACATACTAATGTACCAAAACAACTTATAAGTCTAAAAGAACTCCTAAAACAACATTTAATCAACCAAAATCAAGAATCAAACCCAACATTCAAGATTTCACCATTTTTGATCAAAACCCAAAATAAATTCCAAATAAATTCAAAACCCAACCAAACTTCAAATATAACACATCAAACATCATCTAAACATGATATGAACATTTTAGCATTAAAATGGGGGAAAAGTAACTTACTTGAATTTTCTCAAAGTTGACGGAATTCAATTCTTTTTTATTCTACGCGATCCTAACAACGATCTAAACAAGGTTCATGATTTAAGAAATGAGAAATAATGAGAGGAAGATAGCTAAAATGAAGAGAGAAGGAAGAGAGATAAACTTACCTTTTCTATGGAAGAGAAAGAGAGAAGTGACTGGGAATGGGAGAGAGTGAGGGAGAAGATGAGTAGAAGGAGTAGTTAAAACCTTTTTCATAAACTTACACTTAGGCCCCTTCTTCCACACTACACACAAATACTTGCACTCCCTACTAATTATTAAGACCCAACACTTCTACACTAGCACAAATGACCCAAATAAAATGCTAGGCACAATTTATTATGACACATAAAGTGCACACATAAATATTTAAATAATTATTTATTACTAAAAAAATAGAGCCTAGTTTTCGGGTCGTGACATTCACTCCTCCTTAAAGAAAATTCGACCCGAATTTTAACGAGACTTACCCGAAAGACCAAATAGCTACGGATACGATAGTTCCGCCATTCCTTGTATTCCTCAATTATCCAATCTAATCCACTAAAAGGTATCCTTAAATAATGCTTACGATAACACCACCTCTCGAAACGAATCATTCCATCATTATCTTCATTACTAATCGAAATCCGTACTCAATCATCGAAGGATCCAAATTAATTCCACACATAATTCTAGAGGTATCTCAAGCTTGCCTTATTCATAACCTTAACTACACCGCAAAGGTACTTCCATTTGTAAATCGCATACTTAGTATTATTCCCCAGAAATTCAAAACATTACCATCTCGAGCTAAATTAGCTTTTTTTTTTTTTTAAATATGAAGAGCTAAAGAAATTTTCCATCCCCATAATATTCACCAAAGGCTATATCTCTAAGGATTCCCATTATAGTGCTCTCGCTCTAGGTAGCACCTTAAACTAGGGGTGTAATATAAACCCAAAATTTTAATACAAAGTGTTCACTTAAATCCATGACCTAGTACCATCACCACATTACATCAATCTTTGAAAGCTTAAAACAATTACGAATACTCAATAGTCCGAAAAATAATCCAATTTTTCATCGTCAAGGGATTTCCTCTAATTCCTTTTCTTGAATTAATAATCCGCGCTTATATATCCCAAGGAAGTTTAGCAATCCCTAAATCTCCAACAGCTGACCCAGTGCCAAATCATGATATTCCTTAATTATGCCCAAGTATTGATACTCCACTTCCTCCACATACCCTTGATCCAAATCGCGAAACGCCACCAAGGAGAGATTTAGGACCATAGAACCACTCTCTAACCAAAATTCAAAATGCCTTTAACATAGATCGAGAAATTGTTACTCTTCCAAAATGTACTTATTAGTCTTTTCTAACTTAACACGCTTACCACCATCATCGATTATAAATTTCACCATACACTCATTACCCATAACAAATCGTACACCTTTTCATACTAATCCATTCCGATGCATTCACGGAGATGTACTAAAAGTGACCAAAATTTTCCTTAAGAGATCCTCATTGAATCCTCAACTCTTATAACCCAACCGATGCCATAAGGACATTGATCTAAATATTAGCACTACAACCTTGTACTATAACACTCAATTTAACCCAAGGTTCTCCCCAATACTAGGTACTATTCAGAAATAAAATAGAAATTTTTAACAAACGATAAATACACCCAATAATTGGTATAGACATCCCATTGTCACCCACCTAAGTTATATATTCAAATCCCAAATAAGGAAAGGTGAGTATAATTCTACCCAAGTGAACGGTCTCAAACAGTTTTAAGAATTTAGGAATGGAGAATATAACAATCCCCCTACAACAATAGACTAAAGCATGACATTTCCCTTCTCAGAATGACATCAAAATTCTTATCATAGCAATATGACCAATTTAGCAGGTAAGTTATATCTACCTTTAAGCACAACATGAGCACATAAGACTCCATCAGACATCCTACACTCCTCCCTAGGAGTAGACACTGATAACACATAAGTCAAAGACTCAAAGAAATAAATGCAACTAAATGCACAGAAACATATGAATGCGATGATCCTAAAATGCACGCGCTCGCTCTCTCGACGCAAAATAATACCTCCTGAACTGATGAGTCACCTGCTGAGTGCTGATTGATTGCAAATACTCTACCCGAAATCTTGGGCTTCCCCGAAGCATCCCTCTTCTGACCCTGTGAAGTACTGGTTCCTGTTCCTGATGATTGAACCTTAAACCTCGGACAGTCTTTTATGAAGTGACCCAGTTGACCACAATTGATACATTTTCCTTGCTTCTTCCAACACTTGTCTTCTGAGTGTCCTTTCCTCTGACAGAAGCTGCAGACTTTCCCATTTCGTGTCCCCTTATTAGAACCTTGATTTCCTACTGTTGGTTGCCCTTGAAGTTGCCTTCTGAATCGAGTTTGCACCCCAGAATTACCTCTGTTATCCGAATGTTGCTGTTGTGACTTACTCTGCCCTCCTTGCTTACCCGGGTTAACCATCTCAGTCTTCCTTTTATGTTCCCAAATATCCTGCTCAATCAAGTAGGCTCGATCCACCGCATCCTGAAAAGGTTGAATTCTTTGGGCTAAAAGTTGAGTCCTAATAGCTGTCTTCAAACCCCTAATCAATCTCATCGCTTTCTGCTCCTCGGTCCGCACAAGGTATTCACAACACCTGGCTAATTCTGTGAACTTAGCTGAGTACTGTGCTACTGACATCATGCCTTGCTCCAAGCTGAGGAACTCGATCTCTTTCCGGTTTTGATTTACTAGAGAGATAAAATGATCCTTGAATTTCCTCATGAACCACTCCCAAGGATATGGTACAAGAGTCGCATCCCAACTGGTCTTCAGTGCTTTCCACCAATGTTCCGCAGCCCCCACGAGCTTATAAGCTGAAAACAGAACCATATCCTCATCAGTGCAACCAAAGATCTCGTAGATTTTCTCCATTGATTCTATCCATAGCTCAGCCTTCTTCACATCAGGCTCACCGTCGTACTCACTTGGTTTCGACTTCAAGAACTGCTCCAACCCATATCGCGGAGGTGCTACATGTTCCTCTCTCGGCCCTTGGTCATGAATTGCTTTCACGGCCGCTTCAAACCTGTCCTGAAACATTGCACGGTTTTCTTCCCATAGACCATTCTGATTCTGAGTCCCACTAGAACTTTCACCCGATCTTCTTCTAGCCATCACAAACAAATACCTGCATAAAATACTCATCGTTACTCACTTCGAACCCGTCTACCCTCCTAGGTCATTCTAGTCCACCTATACTTATACATAGAGCTAAACCATAGCTCTGATACCAACTGTCGCGACCCCGAACCCCGCGGACCCGAGACCGCGAGCTGGACGTCGACTTAAAACCAAAACTCTAAAATATGGAATTTTAAAAATTTCATTTTGACCCAAAAGATTTTTAATACAAGGTTTGGAAAATCCAAGTTTAACAACACCATAAAACAACTAGTGTAAGCTCCACAAGCTCGCACCCAAGATACAAAATATTACAATTCTTAATGACGTCAATAATGGTAAAACTATCCCCAAAAGGTTATACATTTAAAGAATGTAAACCGATCCATAACAACCTGCCCCAAAACCTCAATCCTCTCGACGTCCTCCTCGATCCGCGAATCCTAATCCTTTTCCTCCTGGGGGGGGGGTTAAGGAAAACAATTTGAAACAAGAAACGGGGTGAGAATAAATCTCAGTAAGTTACTAATGCAACTACAAGACATGCTATGATGCAAGAAGCAATAAGCAATAATAAATATCACATAGCACATAGCATTTATCACATAACAGATAGCAGCGGAAATAAACACATAACAAAGGATATAGCCAAGGTTTTCCAAACTGGTACATCCAAATAAAGGATCGCTGCGCAGCTTCAATAATCAACAAATCATCATCTTCATAATAGCATGAAAGCCGAAGAGAAAACCCCGGTACCGGAACCAATAACCAAATGAAGTGTCATAAGGGACGGGAGACATGCCACAAAGTCATGCTCCAAGTAAAGCTAAAATGCATACAAGGGAGCTAGCTCTTCTCACATCCAAGGCCAATCTGGAGGAGGGTAATAAGGGGGTAAAACAATGGTCAACATCACAATGGACTTGGCCGTGCCATCATAATGTTTCGCATCGCCCAAACACACACAAAATACCAGCTGGGCTTTCAAATAAATGCTAAGTAATAAATACTAGCTTAATTAAACAACTTAGGGTTCCAAAGTAGGGAACCACACCAATTAATCACCATAAAGATGCAAACGATTTCTCATGAAGAGTTCAACAACAACGAACACAAGAAGTTTCTCATACAAGCACAACAACGATAAACGGAGTTTCTCATAAAGAGCACAACAACATTGATCATTAAACAAGATGGTTCCAAGACAAGGCATGTACCAAATACGTCCTAAAGATGATACTCACAAGTTACACATAAAGAGCACAACCCAAACGGTCACTCGCAAATGGCACAATGACTATGACCAAAATGACCCTAAACATTTACTCCTAAAGATATACTAGGACTATGAACTCAACCATCTCATCACACCTGGAATTCCAAATAAGAAATCCGAATGAATACATCTTAAGGTTAATCAAACTGTAGGGACCCAATTGCCAATTCGCGCTTTATCTCCGTTCATAACGAATCCATTCTAAACTCCCCAAACGAATCCAAAAGGTTACACTTATTAGAACATGATCATGACTGGACTAAACCCTACACTTTGGTGTTCAATAACCACCCTCTAGGTACTATAGGACATCGCCTAAAACCTAGACCAAGGCTCACTCAAAAATCAATTCGATTGGAACAATCACGAACACATCATAAGATGCCCAAACGTAGACTAAATGATCATCACAAAGATAATTCAAACCAACAATATTTCAATAAGATGTTCAAAAACCCAATTAACCCTTAATTAATTTCCATCACAAACTTCATCACAAAGAACCCAATTCTATTACTATAGTGTACTACAATGTTCACTAAGGTCGACTAGAAGGACACCCAAGGTTTGGATCAAAACGCATTCTTCAATCACACAAACCAACAAATGTAAATTTTCAGAGGACTGTGCGGCCGCCCAAAAGGGTATGTGCGGTCGCCCAAAATCCTTCAAAACAAGAACAAAAGCTTTCAGAATGTTGTGCGGTCGCCCAGGCATTTTTGTCCGGCCGCCCAAGCTTCTGAATTTCCAGAAATCGGGAAGAACAACATGGGTTCTTCCATTTCCAAACCCAAAACACATTTCCACTCAAAATCCAACATTCCAACTCACATACTAATGTACCAAAACAACTTATAAGTCTAAAAGGACTCCTAAAACAACATTTAACCAACCAAATCAAGAATCAAACCCAACATTCAAGATTTCACCATTTTTGATCAAAACCCAAAATAAATTCCAAATAAATTCAAAACCCAACCAAACTTCAAATATAACACATCAAACATCATCTAAACATGATATGAACATTTTAGCATTAAAATGGGGGAAAAGTAACTTACTTGAATTTTCTCAAAGTTGACGGAATTCAATTCTTTTTTATTCTACGCGATCCTAACGACGATCTAAACAAGGTTCATGATTTAAGAAATGAGAAATAATGAGAGGAAGATAGCTAAAATGAAGAGAGAAGGAAGAGAGAAAAACTTACCTTTTCTATGGAAGAGAGAGAGAGAAGTGACTGGGAATGGGAGAGAGTGAGGGAGAAGATGAGTAGAAGGAGTAGTTAAAACCTTTTTCATAAACTTACACTTAGGCCCCTTCTTCCACACTACACACAAATACTTGCACTCCCTACTAATTATTAAGACCCAACACTTCTACACTAGCACAAATGACCCAAATAAAATGCTAGGCACAATTTATTATGACACATAAAGTGCACACATAAATATTTAAATAAATAATGATTTAATTAAATAAATAAGCAAATAAATAAATAATAATTATTTATTACTAAAAAAATAGAGCCTAGTTTTCGGGTCGTGACAGTAGCAATCCTCGAAAACCCTTCAATAAATCTTCGGTAATACCCGGCTAAACCAAGAAAGCTTTTAATCTCTGTCACTGATTCGGGTCTCTTCCAATCCACTATTGCCTCTATCTTTGAAGGATCCACCGAAATCCCATCTTTAGAAATCACATGACCCAGAAATGACACCTTCTCGAGCCAAAATTCGCATTTACTGAACTTCGCAAATAATTTCTCCCTCGCAAGAACGGATAAAACTGTCCTCAAATGCTGCTCGTGCTCCTCCCGGGATTTAGAGTAGACGAGTATATCATCAATAAAGACCACCACGAACGAATCCAGATAAGGATGGAAAACTCGGTTCATCAAATCCATAAACACGGCCGGCGCGTTAGTCAACCCAAACAGCATAACCAAGAACTCATAATGACCATAACGAGTGCGAAAGGCAGTCTTCGGAATATCCTCCGATCGAACCTTCAACTGATGGTACCCACTCCTCAAATCAAGTTTAGAGAAAACCACGGACCTTTGAAGCTGATCAAATAAATCATCGATGTGCGGTAGAGGATACTTATTCTTCACCGTAACTTGATTCAACTTTCTATAATCGATGCAAAATCTCAACGAACCATCCTTCTTCCGCACGAATAAAACCGGTGCTCCCCACGGGGAAACACAAGGGCGGATAAACCCTCGATCAAGCAACTCTTGCAACTGAACGTTTAACTCCTTCAACTCTGCGGGAGCTAACCTATAAGGTGCTTTCGAAATTGGAGCCGTACCCGACAAAAGATCTATACAAAACTCGATCTCACGATCGGGAGGCATATCATACTCGGTAGAGAAAACATCGGGAAATTCCCGAACTACCCGAACACTATAAAAACTAGGGGATTCTTTCCTAGTATCAAGAACACTAGCCAAATACCCCTCACAACCACTATGCAATAATTTTCTCGCTTTCATATAAGAAATTAAGCGAACCTTTCTACTCAGAGGACTAGCCTCAAACACAAATTTAGGCACATCGGGAATAGAAAAAGTAACAGTTTTCTTACGGCAATCAACGGAAGCATGAAACTTGCTCAACCAATCCATACCCAAAATGACATCAAAGTCTTGGATAGGAAGAACTACCAAATCCGCACAAAGGACTCGACCACAAATAACCACATCACAAGCACGAAAGACTCGATCAGAAATCAAGCAATCTCCTATAGGGGTCGACACCTCTAGCACGTACGGTAAAGACTCGAATGCAGCATTTAACATGGAAGCAAATTGCACAGAAATGTATGAATGAGATGATCCTGGATCTACTAACGCTCGTACGCTCACATTAGACACAGAAACAATACTTCCAATAATGGATGGATCATCGGTAGCTTGTTGTTGATTCATGGCATAAACCTTCCCTTGAACTTTGGGCTTCCCTGCGGCATCCCTTTTCTGACCCTGATTAATACCAACTTCTGACCCGGATGCTTGACCTCGGTACCTCGTGCACTCTCTCACAAAGTGCCCCATTTCACCACAATTGATACACTTGTCTTGCTTTTTCCAACACCTATCCTCCGAATGGCCTACCTTCTGACAAAAGGTACAAGGCTTCCTATTCTGAATCCCCGGAGTAGTACCCGGATTCCTCGGGATCGGTTGCCCTCGGGACTGAGATTGTCCCCCAAAGTTACCTCGATTATCAATCCTTGGTTGTGACTTGCTCTGCGCTCCTTGCTTACTCGGGTTGGCCACCTCGGTCTTCCTCTTATGTTCCCCAATATCTTGCTCTATTAAGTAGGCTCGGTCTACCGCATCTTGGAAGGTCACAATCCGTTGAGCAATAAGTTGAGTACGGATGGAGGTCTTCAATCCCCTAATGAATCTCATTACCTTTTGTTCCTCGGTCCTCACCAAATAGTCGCAATGCCGGGCTAATTCTATGAACTTAGCCGAGTATTGTGCTATAGACAACACACCTTACTCCATGTTGAGTAGCTCGATCTCCTTTCAGTTTTGATCAACAACCGGAATGAAATGCTCCTTGAATTTGCGCACAAACAACTCCCACGCATACACCGTGTGAGTATCATCCCAATTAGCTTTAATACCTTTCCACCAATGCTCGGCGGCTCCCACAAGTTTGTAAGCCGCGAACCGGACCTTGTCCTCATCCGTGCACCCAAACACATCATAAATCTTCTCCATCGAATCTATCCACAACTCAGCTTTCCAAACATCGGGTTCCCCATTGAATTCAACCGGTTTCAACTTCAGAAATTGCTCCAATCCATAGCGGGGTGGAGCTTGTTCTACCCTCGGACCTTGATCATGTATGGCCTTCATGGCCGCCTCGAACATGCCTTGAAACATAGCACGTGCTTCTTCCCTTGCATCATTCTGATTTGCATTACCGGTACTACCTTCACCCCTCCTTCAACGAACCATTGCAAACAAGTACCTATATAAAACATCAACCGTTAATCACTTCGCACACTACTACCCACCTAGGTCATACTAATCCACCTATACTTATACGTAGAGCTAATGCCATAGCTCTGATACCAACTGTCGCGACCCCGAACCCCGCGGGCCCGGTACCGCGATCTGGACGTCGACTCTAAAACCAAAACTGAGAAATACTGAAGTTAAAAATTCCATTTGATACCAAAAGGTGATGATCCAAAGTTTTACAAAACCAAGTTTGATAAAAACCAATTACAACTATCATAAACTTCCACAAGTTTATGCCCAATAAAATACAAATATACAATTCTTAGTGACGTCATTGTGTTGGTGTTGGTGCCCTAGGCACGTTTATTGAACGTTGTAAGTTATCATGATAATAAAGAGATAATAGGATTATTATTATGGCTCATGTTTGCTTATAATAATCTCCGTCCCTAGAGCTTCTTAAGCACTAGTATAAAGGCTAAATGATCATGGGATGATCATGTTAGATTTATGGGTACTTGTTCGGAACAAGGTACTGGACATGACCCGCGGTATGAGATTTATGTCATGGTCGATGTCATATATAAATCTCATATTAGTTATGTCATTTGAATCCTTAGACATGAAGTTATTATAGTCTTCCACTTGGTGAACATTATGTTTGACATATTCAAACGCTGCCTTAACACGGTAGTTATAAAGGGTATGATTGGCATGATTGGATTCACGTAGGGAAGAATAATAAGCCAAATGGATTTGTCCCTCTTCAGAGAAATGTCAAGCTTGGGCCCCTCGAAGGAATGATGTTAGTGAAATGTTTGGACAAACTCAAATGGATTGATTGGATCAATATCATTTGGATTATCAACATATTCGGAATCGAGAAAGTATTGAACAATACAAGTTGACTTGTTGACCATGACTTGTGTTCAATGACATCGTGGACAAAGGGATTATGACATGTTCTAAAAGGAATGCGAACTTGTATCTAGTTACACTATTTGGGTAGGTATGGCGGTTTGCTAGAACCTAATCATATCTTATGGGTTCATGTTTGGGCTCATTGCCAACTTAGGGTAATCCTAGAGGGTCACACACAAATAGAACGAATCGTAAAGGACTAAATGGGAATTATGGAAAAATATCAGTGTTTGGCTCTGGCACGGTCGTGCGCCTTAAAATGGCACGGTCGTGCCATAAATCCAAACCAAGGCAAACCTGTCGACATGATTGGCACGACCGTACCAAATTACCAAGCACGACCGTGCCGAAAATGGGCGGCTGGGGAATGCGCGCGGACTAGATGGCACGACCGTGCCAGATTGTAGGGCACGACCGTGCCAGTCAAGTCGGCCAGAATTCCTTGTTGCCTAATTTGGTGACGGGATTTAGGTTTCTTAAGTCCTTAAGGGTTAAGGATTAGGACCTATTTAAAGATCCTTTCAACAGTCATTAAGCACATGGTTATGTGTGCCTCCAAAGGGTTTTGGGAGGTTATTTTCTTGTTCTAAGATCCAAAAGGTGAAGAACAAGAATATTCATAATTCCATATAGTTCTTACAATTGTGAAAGCGTGTTTCGTAATTTGGTCTAGCAACCAAGATCAAGTGTTCTTGATATTCGTTCGTGGTGTGGATACCGCTAGAGGGTGAAACTTATCATCTTCATAAGTTCGTGATTCTTGCTTTGTTCGTGATCAAGATTTCAAGCCTCCATCGAATTCAAGGTTGCAAAATCAAAGGCATCAAGGGTTAGTATTCTAGTATTCATTATGTTGTGTTTGACTTAATCATATGAATGGATCTATGGGCTTTGGGTTTTATAAATTTTAAATGCTTAATTCCGTTGCGCATGTTACTACGAAACCCAACAGTGGTATCAGAGCCCCGTTCATGTTGATTATTTCAATACATAATCATGTTGTGTGTATATAAATTGTTTATGTGCCTAGCATGATTTGAATATTGAGATTATGATGTTTATGTGGTCTATGCGTTTATGTGGTTTATTGTTTTATAAACTTTAATCGCACTGTTCAGTCGCAATTAAAATTATGGTGGATTTAAAATTGTTTGGATTATCAATTTTTGATTGGATCAAAGTTTTGATATTCTAGGGATTCAAGAATAAATTGTTTGTTCAAGGTTTTGATGATCATGGTGATTGGATCACCAAGAACACCAAATCCTAATTGAATCGGGAAAAACAATTTTGAGATAAATTTTGGAACTTTAAAAATTTGGATTTTTCGCAAGGGGTCCGACCGGACCCAAGCCTTGACCCGGCCGGACCTAAGGTTTTAGCGCGGGGGTAGGGTTTGGGTTTTGTGTGTGGATCTTGGGTTTAAATCTCCTATTTGTTTTAGTCTTGTGATTCTAAGATTAGTTCAAGGTTTGGATGGCTAATCTACGTTCATCGAGATTGTGTTTCCCAAACTTGATCGCAATCAAGGTTTCAAAGATAAAGCGAAATTAGAATTATGAAGAGTTCATAATTGCTAAAATTGAGAAACAAAGTTCTTGATTCAATGATTGGAGATCCATGTGGAATTGTGAATGCAATTGGCCTGCGTTCATCGAGACCATCTATTGCTTAGTTTCGGCCACATGGACTACTTTCTTGGTTTCTTGAATTAGTGCGGAATTGTGGTTGCCAATGGCTTAGTTCGGCTGCACTTCTTGTTGTCTTGATTTGGAGATGATGACCAAAGTTCAAATAATCTCATCCTCATAATTATAGAGAAACTAATGACACATAAATGTTGTGCTTAAATTAATGGAGATTAATTTAGTGGCTAAACTTGATGCGTAACATGTTTATCTTGTGTGCTCATAAATATGTTGTATTCTATATGTGATGAACCTTCAAAAAAAGTTTTAAGTCCTCTTGCCATGCCATGATTAAGACACTTGTTAGTGCATGGGTAATTTTAATGTGGGTTCGCCCTAGCGAGGTACATTGACTTTATCTATGTATGAGCAAGATGGATGATGTGGGCACGCCCTAGCGAGGCACATCAACCATGCGTTTAAAATGGTTGGACTTAATAAGGCGTCAAAACAGTTTTGGGCCTAGGCAAAAGATGAGATTAAACATGCTTTTGAAATTGGATCACTAAGAATCATATTGGATATGATTGACAAGAAATTGTCTACCTAATTAATTTGATTTTGAGCGGTCCGCCTCCGTGGACTCAAGATTAAATTAAAGTTGGATCTTAGCCCAATTTAAAAGAGTCTCATGAAAGGATCTAAGAGTCATATGGGATATGATTGACAGGGTTGTCTACCTAATTAATTTGATTTTGTGTAATCCGCCATAGCGGACTTAGAATTAAATTAAAGTTGGATCTTAGCCCATTTAAATTATATTATACATTGGATGTGTATGAAGGTTATATAATTTAGTGGGAGTATTTTTGGAAAATACATTATTTACCTCTTTAATGAGATTGGTACTTGTAAAAATTTTGGAAATTTTGCATAAGTTGTAGATGACAACTAAAATCGTTGCGATTAATCCTTGTTAAGGATAAAGCTTCAAAAGAATGGTACAAACTTCATGGATTGGATCCTGAGCCTAAGAATGGTTCTAAGGCAAGAAGATGGGTTGTACATTCTTGATGGGCCTATTCCTAAAAGAACCAATGCCGGAGTAGACAATCACAAGAATCATGAGTATGATTCTAGGAATGTGAGTTGTCTTATGTTCACGATTATGTGCTCTTAAACTCCAACAAAGTTTGGAACTTGTAGAAACCTATTAGATAGGTTTGGAGTTGAGTCACATGTATCAAAGAGCAATCTAAGCAAGAGAGGTATAAAACCATTGTTGCATTCACTCATTGCAAAATAAGTGAAGGGCAATAAATGAAACTTCACATGCTTAAGATAAAGGCTACGTAGAGCATCTTGAGAAACTTGGTTGTCCAATTGGATTGGAGCAAGCCATGGATCTCATTCTTGATTCATTGTTTCAATGTTATGATCACTTAGTAATGGAATATAACATGCTTAAAATGAATAAGAATTTCTTCGAATTGCATTAACATGCTGAGAAACTGCGAAGATGAAGATATTGGAGAATGGTTCTCCAGAGCTCATGGTTCATAATGGAAAATGGTCAAATGCCAAAAGAAAGGTAAGACAAGAGTTGTCAAACCTAAAGGAAATAATTATGGTTATAATAATAACTCTAAATTGATGCAATTTGGTAATGTGGCAATTGGATTGACCATCTAAAATTGTAGTCATAATTCTGGACGATCAATAAAAGAATGGTAGTGGGACTACCACTTGGGATATTTATGTTATAAATTAATCTTTCTAAATTTAATTATTGGGTATTGGATGCCAGAATAATTAGTAAATTGAAAGACTACTTTTAGTAACGGTTGATCTATGAGTGGTAATGATGCAAGAGTTGCAACATTATTCATAGAACACTTGTAAAGTGGCTTTACTAATGAAGTAGGAAATATTATTTTGTTATAAGATAATGAAGGATATTCATTTCTTATTTGGAATAAAAAAGGTGCTTTATTTATTATGATTTACTTCATTGTGTTATCATATAAATAAATTTTATATCCTAAATCTTGAAGAACAAAGTAATAAAATCTATAACATAAATAATTAAAATTCTTTATGCCTTATTGTTTTGATCAAATAAATGAGAAATGCATATCTAAAATTCCATGGGACGGAGTTTTAACTCATATGATTTGGAATCACATGATTTATGCAAATATCATTTACTTGGACCAAAACATCTTTTACTATGAATAGTAAAAGGCTAATATCTTACCTGACCTAATACATGTCAATGTATATGGTGCATTAAGTAGCAATGCTAAAAGAGAATTTTGGTTATACTTGGTAAAACTATTCAAAGATTCTGACTCGATCGTGATGATGAATAATTGAACCGAGATTTTGATAGTTATCATTAAGGTTGTGAAATAGTTTCACAATAAACTCCACTAAGAACACCATTTGGAATGATGTGTCTACATGGAGGTATTGAACCTCATTGGATATGGTTCATAAGATGATAAAATCAAAATTGATCTTCCATTATTTGTTTTGGGGTTATGTGTTATAAACTGCTATGACTACACTAATTTGAGTTTCATCAAAAGAGGTTAAATGATGAAAGAAAACTCGGTTTGTCTTTCGTAAAGATTTAAGATGGTGAGACCTTTTGAAAAGGAGCTGTCTGGGACACACTCACATTTAAATCTAATAAATATATTTTCATGGGATATCCTAAGGAAACTTGAGGATAATAATTTTACTCATAAGAAACAAATGGTTTGTTAATTATGATGATACTTTTCTAGATAAATGGTTTATCTCTAAAAGAATCAGTGGGAGTAAAATGTATCTCGAATGGTTCGAGACCTAGAAAATATATTTTAACCTAAGATGGAAGTTGAACAAGTCTTCACAAGGGTTGTGAAAATCCGTTCAAGATATACAATTACTTGCACACATGATAAAATACAATCTATTAGAAGAAATATTGGATATTTTGAAATAGAAAGTATTGAGGTAAAGTTCATTTAGAATAAAATATTTACCACCTATCAAAGATGCAATATCAACTCCACTTTTAGATTAATGGCTTGGAGTCATAAAATCTAAAAGGCAATTCATGTATAATAATCAAGTTTGGAACTTGATCATTCTAACCTAAGGTGTAAAAACCAAATGATATGAATGACTTTTCTTAGAGAAAAACTTACATGGATAGCAAGAAACTTATTAAAATTTTGATAGTCACATGTTCATATTTGGAATATGAAATTTGATAAAATGATGTCAAAACAAGCATTCCTCAATGGGAACTCACTTAAGGATGTATTGGATACAACCTAAAGGTTTTGATAGTCAAGAAAATTCTAAAAGGTATGAAAGTTGCGAAGATTCATTGGATGGATTGAAGCAAGCTTTTGGGAGTTGGAATCTCCGTTTTTATAAGTCATAGAGCTTGGCTTGATCAAGAACGAAGATGAATCTTGTATATATAAGAAGATTAGTGGGAGCATGGTGCTATTCCTTATCTAATATGTGGATGACATATTGCTCATTGGAAACGACATTCCTATACTTTAATCTGTAAAGACTTGGTTAAGAAAGTGTTTCGCAATGAAGAATATGGATGAAGCCGCATAAGTCATTGGCATTAAGATCTATAGAGATAGTTCAAGGAAGCTAAATGGTTTAAAGCCAATGTACATACATTGACAAAGTCATAAGAAGATTCCGCAAGGAAAATTCTAAGAGAGGACATTTGTCAATGTTACATGGATTTTCTCTAAGCAAGACTCAATGTCCTTGAGACAAATGATGAGCATGAAAAGAATGAATGGGATGCCATTTGCTTCGGCAATTGGATCCATCATACCATGACAAGTACTAAGCCGGATATATCTAATGCTTGGAGCATAAGGAGTAGATATCAATCCAACACCGGTGAGATTCACTGAATGGCTATGAGAGCGAGTCTTAAAGTACTTTAGAAGGACTAAAGATTCGTTTATGATCTATGAAGGTATGGAAAATGATCTCGGATGCATGCTTCCAAACCAACAAAGATGATAATAGATCGCAATCAGTTTTTTTTTTGTGCATATGTCAAATAGTGGAACTGTAAGTTGGAATGGTTCCAAGCAGAGTACAGTCACTAATTCTGCGACTAAATCTAAGTATATAGCCGCATTGAATGCTGCAAAGGAAGCTGTTTGGATTAAGAAGTTCATTGATGAACTTGAGATGGTTCCTAGCATTGCTAAACTAATAGACCTTATTAGAAATAATATTGGTGCTATTGATCAAGCAAAGGAACCAAGAGCACATCCTAAATCCAAACACATACTTAGGCGTTTTCTTATCGTTTGAGAAATCGTTGATAAGGGAGACGTACATATATGCAAAGTACCTACTAATGATAACGTTACGGACACACTAAACAATGGGACTTCCACAAGCTAAGACATGATGGTCATGTTAGGTCCATGGGTATTGGATACCTAGAGATTGGGACTAGGGCAAGTGGGAGATTGTTGGTGTTGGTGCCCTAGGCACGTTTATTGAACGTTGTAAGTTATCATGATAATAAAGAGATAATAGGATTATTATTATGGCTCATGTTTGCTTATAATAATCTCCGTCCCTAGAGCTTCTTAAGTACTAGTATAAAGGCTAAATGATCATGGGATGATCATGTTAGATTTATGGGTACTTGTTTGGAACAAGGTACTGGACATGACCCGCGGTATGAGATTTATGTCATGGTCGATGTCATATATAAATCTCATATTAGTTATGTCATTTGAATCCTTAGACATGAAGTTATTATAGTCTTCCACTTGATGAACATTATGTTTGACATATTCAAACGCTGCCTTAACACGGTAGTTATAAAGGGTATGATTGGCATGATTGGATTCACGTAGGGAAGAATAATAAGCCAAATGGATTTGTCCCTCTTCGGAGAGATGTCAAGCTTGGGCCCCTCGAAGGAATGATGTTGGTGAAATGTTTGGCCAAACTCAAATGGATTGATTGGATCAATATCATTTGGATTATCAACATATTCGGAATCGAGAAAGTATTGAACAATACAAGTTGACTTGTTGACCATGACTTGTGTTCAATGACATCGTGGACAAAGGGATTATGACATGTTCTAAAAGGAATGCGAACTTGTATCTAGTTACACTATTTGGGTAGGTATGGCGGTTTGCTAGAACCTAATCATATCTTATGGGTTCATGTTTGGGCTCATTGCCAACTTAGTGTAATCCTAGAGGGTCACACACAAATAGAACGAATCGTAAAGGACTAAATGGGAATTATCGAAAAATATCAGTGTTTGGCTCTGGCATGGTCGTGCGCCTTAAAATGGCACGGTCGTGCCATAAATCCAAACCAAGGCAAACCTGTCGACATGATTGGCACGACCGTACCAAATTAACAAGCACGACCGTGCCGAAAATGGGCGGCTGGGGAATGCGCGCGGACTAGATGGCACGACCGTGCCAGATTGTAGGGCACGACCGTGCCAGTCAAGTCGGCCAGAATTCCTTGTTGCCTAATTTGGTGACGGGATTTAGGTTTCTTAAGTCCTTAAGGGTTAAGGATTAGGACCTATTTAAGGATCCTTTTAGCAGTCATTAAGCACATGGTTATGTGTGCCTCCAAAGGGTTTTGGGAGGTTATTTTCTTGTTCTAAGATCCAAAAGGTGAAGAACAAGAATATTCATAATTCCATATAGTTCTTACAATTGTGAAAGCGTGTTTCATAATTTGGTCTAGCAACCAAGATCAAGTGTTCTTGATATTCGTTCGTGGTGTGGATACCCCTAGAGGGTGAAACTTATCATCTTCATAAGTTCGTGATTCTTGCTTTGTTCGTGATCAAGATTTCAAGCCTCCATCGAATTCAAGGTTGCAAAATCAAAGGCATCAAGGGTTAGTATTCTAGTATTCATTATGTTGTATTTGACTTAATCATATGAATGGATCTATGGGCTTTGGGTTTTATAAATTTTAAATGCTTAATTCCGTTGCGCATGTTACTACGAAACCCAACACATTGTTTGGTACAACTACCCCAAAATGGTTACACATTTACATAATGTAAACCAACCTATATCAACCTTCCCCAAAAGAATGGATCCACACTCGACGTCCTCTTTCTTGTGATCAGCGAGACTAATCCTTAGCACCTGGGGGGGGGGTTAAGGAAAAACAAAGATGAAAGAAAAGGGGGTGAGATAAATCTCAATAAGTTACTAATGCAACTACATGACATGCTAAGATGCAAGAAGCAATAAGCAATAATAAATATCACATAGCATATAGCATTTATCACTTAACAGATAGCAGCGGAAAAAAACACATAACAAAGGATATAGCCAAGGTTTTCCAAACCGGAACATCCAAATAAAGGATCGCTGCGCAGCTTCAATAATCAACAAATCATCATCTTCATAATAGCATGAAAGCCGAAGAGAAAACCCCGGTACCGGAACCAATAACCATAAAAGTGTCACAAAGGACAAGGACCATGACACAAAGTCATGCCCGCTAGCTAGATACATTCACAAAGGAACGCTAACTTGACTTTTCTAAGGCCAATCTGGAAAAGGGTTAAAGAAGGGGGCAAAACAATGGTCAACATTATAATGGACTTGGCTTTGCCATTATAATCTTTCCCATCGCCCGATGCAACAAATATGCCAGCTGGGCTTCCAAATAAATGCTAAGTAATAATAATTTAGCATGAATGAACAACTTAAGGTTCCAAAGTAGGGAACCATTCCAATTAAATTACCACAAAGGTAAACCAATCCAAACCCCACATTAAAGATGCCCAACATTACCAAAACGGTACTTAAATAGATTTCACATCATATTTATTCACAAAAGAACCAAATCCACACAATAAAGTGTTCCACGGTGTTATCTTAAGTTAATTAGAAGGATTAAACCTAAACTAGTTAAGCCATTTAGTTTAAACAAGCAAAAAGGTCAAATTCCTGGAACAGGGGCGGGCGGGCGCCTGGTCATAGGCAGGCGCGCGCTTGAATGGACAGAAGGTCAGGCGCTAGAAAAAGTGGGAGTAGGTGGGCGCCTGAGAAGGGGCAGGCGGGCGCTTGGTCTACGGGCTGGGAAGAATTCCTAGCTGGGTTCTTCAAATTTCCTTACCAATTCCACACCATTTTCATAATACCCAAAATCAACACTCCCAACACGATTCCTAAGGTATCCAAACATCATTTAACCAAAAAAGGGGACCTAAATAACACCCTTTAATCACCCAAACCAACACCAAATCCCCACATTCAAGATTTCACCATTTTTAACCAAAAACTCAAATAAATTCCAAACAAATTCAAAACCCAACCAAACTTCAAATACAACACATCAAACATCATATAAACATGATATGAACATTTTAGCATAAAAATGGGGGAAAAGTAACTTACTTGAAAATAATGAAAGTTGACGAAATTCGATTCTTTTTTGATTCTACGCGATCCTATCGACGATCTAATCAAGGTTCATGTTTTAAGAAATGAGAGATGATGATGGGAAGATGGAGAAAATGAAGAGAGAAGTAAGGAGAAGAAAACTTACCACAATGGAGGAGAGAGGGAGGGAGTTGGCTGGGAAGGAGAGGGGAGAGTGAGGGAGAAGGTGAGGGAGGTGAGGGGGAAATAGGGAAATTATTCAAAAACTTACACTTAGGCCCCCTCTCTCACACTACACACAATACTACACTCCCTACTAACAATTAAGACTCAACATTTCTACACTAGCACAAATGACCCAAATAGAATGCTAGGCATAATTATTATAACACATTAATTGCACACATAATTATTTAAATAAATAATAATTTAAATAAATAAATAAGCAAATAATTAAATAAAAATCATTTATTTACTAATAAAATAGAGCCTAGATTTCGGGTCGTGACAGCTACAGTCATGCCTGGGAGGTACAATACTCATCTTCTTCTGTATTCCTCCTTTGTTTCAGTCCCAGTTTATTTTTTGTCTTAGTAACTCATTCAGTTTTGACATTTTTCTATGTTTCTCCCATTTTGCAGGCTTAGGGATACGCCATGTTTGGTCTCTTCACTTTCAACCTTCGAGACAATATTGTTATGTTCCCAGATACTCTGAGATAGCGCCGGGATAACAGGGATACCCGTGATGAGAAGGCCGAGGGGTCTGATATGACGGTGGAGTGCACGAGGCTGTATTTTGACAGGTGGGAGGCCGTCCCTGAGTCCGCTGTCGCCTTCTTTCCTTGGCGGGGTTTGGGCATTGATCACGCCTACGGGTTTACTGGTATAAGGCTACTGATGATTGTCCTTGGCAGGGGATGCTTTTACCTAGGAGAGAGAGTCTCTCGCCAGCAGGGTGGTGGTAGACTCGACATCATCGTCCCTTTAGACCCGCCGGATCATATGCTATTACATAGGAGGAGAGAGGAGAACTCGTTATTGGTCAGGACGCCTTTGACCATATGTCCTTGGAGGCTAATTATCAGGAATTCCTTGCTCGTCTCATGCCCCGATTGATTATAGAGGGTGATCAGGCTCAGGCCCAGGGAGTGGTCCATATCCCTTTTCGTCCACAGCTTGGACCAACTTCTTTTACCTACAGCGTGGCTGAGGGAGTAGAGAATACCGAGGATCTTCCCACACAGTATGACATGCCTGAGGAACTCGTACCTCCTGCCGACGCGACCATGGTATGATTTATGACCCTTCTTCCGTCATTTCCATCATTTTACCATTTCATCTTTCTGTTCATCATTTATCTGAAGATTTTGATATCTTTATTTGTTTCTTCTCAACAGGTTCCCATTGCTGAGTATAGAGAGGTTGCGGGACGGCTCGCCCAGTTCATGGCCTGTGCCAAAAGGATGAAGAGAGAGACAGTGGGGCTGCTCGGACGGTTGGCTCAGCAAACGGCGGAGCTAGCTTCTTGCGGGAAGAGGCCTCGGACTGACGGATGATAGTGTGGCAGTGGCGACACGTCCTAGATAGGATTACCCCTTTTCTCCCCTTTTGTTGATGATGTATTTGTTGCCTCTGCGTAGGTGAAGACAATTTTTTCCTTTCTTTGGTTTGTACCTATGCAACAATTATTTCCTAACTCTAGCACACAATACATTAGTTAATTTTAGTTTTGTTTCTGACTGTGTAAATGTATTGACTCACATCCGGTTGGTCAACCGAGGGTTAATTTCATGAGATGGATTCACGTTGGGCTATTTGTATGTGATGAATGAACTGTTTTGGATGGATTTCTGAGGTGATTGAGACATGTTTTGACTTGTCGAGCAACCTGAAATCTGAGCAGAGTTTCTGTTGTTCTGACTTGGGAGATGCCTCGTACGAGACATCGATATCTCGTATGAGCCATCCTTTCATTCTGCTGCAGTTTCTCCTTTTTCCTCGAGGATTTGGTGTCCAAACTTGTATATAAACACCTCTAGTCCGTCCTAGAATACCATGCAGCCTTAAATTAGTTCTGGAAACCTTTCTTTTGGAGTAAAAATTCTCAACCTTTTGCTCCCAATGGCCCTAAGTAAGTCCGTCCCTTCATCAATAATTGTTGATGAGTTCTCCTTGGACTCAGTGTTAGTGGAACGCTACAAGGGTGATTTAGCAACGTTCTTTCGTTCATTCAATAAACCTCACCAAGAGATATTTGTGGAGATGTTCGGTTTCAAGATCCTTTTTACCTTGAAGAACCTAAGGCCAGAATGGGACCTCTTAAAGGGATTTGCACGCTTCTGGGATCCATCGACTCATCTCTTCAACTTTTCACTTAATGAGATGGTCCCTACCGTCGAGGAGATGGCGGCTATCTTGGATATGCCGTTGACCGGGGTGATTGCGGTTCCTAATTGTGACAAGGTACCGATGGAGTCTTTTAGGGACTTATTTAGCATTGGCCTTCATGAGGCGCAGAGTTACATTCATAATCGCTATGTCGATCTCCACGCTTTGCCTAAGAGATTTAAAAGTCGGGTGACTCGTGGTCACGGCTTGGATTCCCAGAGCTGCCTCTTGGCATTGTGCCTATTTTGAAGCGTGCTTTTCATGAGCAAGTGTGGCATGGCGGACACGGAGCTCGTAGACATCGTTCTGCAAGCCAGAGGACAGGCCTTCAACATAATCCCTCTCATCTTGGGGGAGACCCTTCATGGTCTTGATGAGTTACACCGAACCGGCTCTATGACTCGGGGAAGTCCACTATTGTTGACTATTTGGCTCAGAGAACATTTCAAATTGTTGGACTCTCCGGTCGAGTACTCTCCTTATACTTTCCATAGGCGGAGACTGTTAGTGAAGGGTCTCAGCATTGAGAAGTGGGCTCATCTTTTTGCTAAAGCGGAGACCAATGCTATCGATTGGTGCCCATCCTTTTGGAAGGTGAGGAAGTTTGTAGCTAATACCCTTGGATACAACAGGGTCGTCCTTCCGGGTTCGAGGGATTCCTCTTTCTATTTTGCTCGGAGGGTAATGCGGCAATTCGGTCAACTGCAGGACACTTTCTTGTCAGGGGGACGACCTCGAGACATTTCTTTCATAGACTCGGAGTTCTCTGCAAGCTTGGTTCGCGCTTGGGGGCAAGGCACCACTATGGATCGTTGGACCAATCTTTGTCATGATGGAGGGAGCGGAGCATCTATTTGTCGGACAAATACTTGGATTGGTTTCTCTCGGAACTCCGTCCCAATGTCGAGGGTATTGATGAGATCTGTCGCTTTCTGTTGGGGGACCAATTTGAGCCTAGCTTGGATTTGAGGAAGAAGGAAGCTAAGGAGGATCCTTCTAATGTCAGCGCAGATGTACTCAAGATTTTCTGGATAGTGACTTTTACGAGAAGAGAGCAAACGGACTTCCCGGCAAATTCCAAGCTCTGGATAGGCCTCATGTGTTTGCGAGACTGACCCCCTTGGTGTTCAGTCGACTTGATGTTCCTCCCGGTTTCGAGATACCTTGGTTCAAGAGGAAGAGGGATGACAAGGCGGATCGTGGTCAAGCCCCTACTAAGTCAAGGAATAAATAAATCCTTAGGAGTATCGAGAGATTGCCATAGATAGACCAATGTTTAGACTTTTAGTATTTTATTTATTTTCTTTTGCAAGTTGGTATTCATGTTAGAAGTTTTCTTATTTCTTTCTTGAAATGCATTCAATTAATAAGAAGACAAGATTTTGATTTTATTTATTGAGTAGACCGGACCAAAAGGCTGCCTACGTTCTCCTTTTACATCAATTAAATAAGGAGCTTAGGTCATCGTAGTTCTTGTTTAAGAAAGAGAAAAATATGTCTGCTGACTGACATGTCTCATACGGGACATATGTGTCTCGTACTAGACTGTCCCTTATATTTGTTTTAATGCACAGCCTGATTTTTGCCTAGACCGCCCTTTCAGGTTTTCAATCTAGCAGGCTTCTTTTCTCGTGCTCTCTGCTCTAATTTTTGCCTAGGCCGCCCTTGCGGGTTTTCAACCTAGCGAGCTTTCCTCTTTTTTTTTGAAATAGGGGACGGACTCATGAATAGTACTTCTTCAGCTTGTCCATGTTGACGGGCTTCGGCAGTTGATCTCCAGCTAGGTCTATGAGTTGTACCGCTCCTCCGGAGAATACCTTCTTGACTATGTAGGGGCCTATCCATATTGGTCCCCACTTTCCCATATGGTTGAATGGTCTGGGACGATGCTCACGTAGGACAAGGTCCCCTTCTTTGATGTTTCTGGACTTGACTTTCTTATTAAATGCTTGGGCCATTCTCCATTGATACGCTTGGATATACTCGGCGGCTCGAAGTCGTCGTTCATCTAGCAGGGCTAGTTGTTCATAACGGCTGTCTAACCATGCGACTTCATTCACTTGGTTTTCTAGGAGAACCCTTAGTCATGGTACTTCTAATTCGATTTGTAATACTGCTTCCATCCCATAGGCTAGGGCGTATGGAGTTTCACCGGTGGCGGTACGGATTGAAGTACGGTAGCCCCAGAGTGCAAAGGGTAGCTTGTCGGGCCAGTCTTTGCCAGTCTTAGCCATTTTCCTAATGATGGTCTCAATGGTCTTGTTAGCAGCTTCGACGGTTCCATTGGTCTGTGGTCGGTACGGTGATGACTGATGTCTCTCTATTTTGTACTCTACGAGTAGTTGGTCGCATTCTTTCTCAAAGTGCGTGCCATTGTCAGATATAATCTCATGAGGTACCCCATATCGGCATATGATATTGGTCTTAATGAACTCAGTCACCTTTCTGGCATTCAATACTTTGTAGGATTGAGCCTCGATCCATTTAGTGATGTAGTCAACGGCAAGTAATACGAATGAGTACCCATTGTGACCTGTCGGTGAGACTTTGCCAATGACGTCTATTCCCCATGTAGAAAATGGCCAAGGGGATTTTATGGTATATAACACGGACGGTGGTGCGTGTTGTAAGTTGGCATGTATCTGGCACTTGTGGCATTTCTTAACCATGTTGGTGCAGTCTGCTTCCATTGTAGCCCAATTGTACCCTAGTCGGATGATTTTCTTTGCTAGCATATTTCCATTCATGTGGGTTCCATAGAATCCTTGATGGACTTGGTCCATGATTTTTATGGCTTCATGCTCATCGGCACAGAGTAGACACTGCTCGTGGTGTTTCTTGTAGAGGCGTTCACCTATAATAATGAATTAGGCGGCAAACCGTTTGAGGCCTATCTTCTCTTTAGGTGATGCGTCTAATGGGAATGTTTCGTCTAGGAGGAAATGCCATACATCATAATACCAAGGTTTATTGTCTAAGGCATTCATGGAAATGACATCACACGGCTCTTTATTGTCGTACAGGTCTATGATTGAGTAGTAGGCAGGAGTCACTCACCTCGTGACTTTGAAGGTCTTAACCTCAGTCCATTCGGGGATCTCCACAAGTGATGCTAGCAAGGCTAGCGAATCTGCTAAGCGGTTCTTATCTCTAGGAAGATAGTAGAAAGTGACCTCTCTGAATTGTTTGACCAAGTCTTGGAGATGGTCGTTATATTACTGGAGTGTAGGATCTTGTACCTTCCACTTCTTGAGAGACTGATAGATTATAAGTTGTGAATCTCCGTATACTTCTAGTTCGGTCACATTTCTTTCTAAGGCTGCTTCAAGTCCCGCTATGCAAGCTTCGTACTCGGCTATATTGTTAGTGGCCTCAAAGTCAAGGCGGATTGCAAGTGGAGTGTAGAAATCTGAGGGATCTACTAGTAACATGCCAATGCCATACCCTCTTTTATTGGCTGCGCCATCGAAAAATAATTGCCACATATTTTCTGCTATTGCTATGATATCCTCATCAGGGAATCGCGGGTCTTCCCCCTTCGCTTCATCACATGGAAATTCGGCTAAATGATCTGCAAAGACTCTTCCTCTCACGGATTTCTGTGTGACGTAAGTGATATCGTACCCCGCGAGCATGAAGTACCACTTGGCTATCCTAGAGGAGACATGCGACTTTTCGAAGATATATTTCATTAGGTCCATTCGGGCAATCAATTGTACAGGGAGCGCCTCCATGTACGGTTTTAGTCTCTCAGCTACCCATATCAGTGCAGCACATAACTTTTCTAATGCAGAGTAATTCAATTCAGCCCATTGGAAGCGACGGCTGGCAAAGTACACGTCATTCTCTTTCCTCGAATCGGGTTTCTCTTGTGCTAGCATAGCCCCTAAAGCAGTGTCATTGACTGTGAGGTATAAGGTCAACGGCGTCTCTTTATGCGGTGGAAGCAACACTGGTAGATTTACTAAGTACTCCTTGACCTTTTCGAAGGCTTCTTGGCACTCTTCTGTCCATTCTAGGGATGCATTCTTCTTGAGGAGTTTGAAGATGGGCTCGCACATCGTCGTGAGTTGATTAATGAAACGAATAATGTATTGAAGGCGACCCATGAATCCTTTTACTTCTTTTTGCGTCTTTAGGTGGAGGCATGTCAATGATGGCTTTGATTTTATTGGGGTCTGCTTCTATACCACGCTCAGTGACCATGTACCCAAGGACCTTTCCTTTCACTACCCCAAATGTGCTTGGCCAGATTAAGTCTCATTTTATAGTGCCTCAACCTTTCAAAGAACTTCCTAAGGTCGACAAAGTGTTGTCCATCAGATCCTTTAGAGTGTATGATCATATCGTCAATGTATACCTCCATTTCTTTATGTATCATGTCATGGAATAACGCAGTTACAGCTCTCTGATAGGTGGCTCCGGCATTCTTGACTCCGAATGGCATGACTGTATAACAGAACGTCCCCCAAGGTGTGGTGAACGCTGTTTTGTATTGGTCCTCCTTGGCCATGAGGATCTGGTTGTAACCGGCGAATCCATCTACAAATGAACGGACTTCGTATTTCGCGGTATTGTCAATGAGCATGTCTATGTTGGGAAGAGGAAAATCATCTTTCGGAGATGCTCTGTTGAGATCACGGAAATCAACACAGATTCGGACTTTTCCATTTGCCTTGGAAACTTGCACAGTATTAGCCAACCAGGTTGGATACTCTATGACCTTGATGAAACCAACACTTATGAGTTTCTCTATCTCTTGTTTGACTTGTACAGACCACTCTGGTTTAATTCTGTGGAGTTTCTGCTTGACTGGCCTTGAATCAGGAAGCAGTGGTATCTTGTGCTCAACAATTGAATTGGCTAGCCCCGGCATATCTTTGTAGGACCAAGCGAATACATCTACGAATTCTCAGAGAAGCGCTATGAGTGCTTATCGGTCTTCCCCCTTGAAGAAACTGTCAATCTTGGTCTCTTTCGAATCATCGTCCGTCCCCAGATTAACTGTTTGCATTTCTTCGGCATCAATAGGACCATTTCCACCGCGAAGACCTACTTGCTTATTAATTTCTTTTAAGATTTGTTCGTTTTCTTGATCTATCTCATCATATGACTCATTATTATCTAATTCATTAGAGTTATTAGTTAATTCATCATTTAGGACGCTAGCACTCCCAGGATCTCAGAAAGATCTATTTTTTCATTAAGAAAGTAGGGGAATACACGTTCCGCGATGGCATCCAAGTCCTCTTGGGTGAGCTCATCGGTAGTGGTATGTGACTCTAAGGTAAGAGTTACAAATTTTCTTTCTCTATAGGGATGGGGAGTACATCCTAATTCCTTGATCAGGAAGTCTTCGCTTGCTATGGGTCCCCCAGTTTCATACCAATTCTGGATAGGCTCGTCACTCTTCTCAATGAGCTTGGTGTAGTCTTGGTTCGGACCGCCCCCTTATCTATTGCATTGATCTGAGTGTCCTCTAGCTTGCAAAGGTTGAGAAATTGGCACAGTAGGTCTTCTCCCAACTCAAAGTCCCACTCACTGAATGCCTCGGCCTTGGTACCCCCTAATTTTTGAGGTAGCCATGAGAATTGAATCGGTTCTGTTTCTAATGAGTACGGATCACAGTCACTGAAGATTTCAAAGCCCAGTTGGCGCTTCCCCTTATGATCAATCCATGGTTCAGGGAACATGAAGTATGGCAAGTTTCCCCCCTCGCGTACAAAGTACCCGTTTAGAGTCTTTCGATAGGGCGGTGCTAGTGGTACAATATACGAACTCCAATCCCTTTCTTCTTTAGGGATGCCTTTTAATGGTGACACATACCCTAGACCATATTCTGGGGGGTATAGAACGACACCCATACAGTGTATGCATGGGAATTGTTTGTGCGGAAGTTCAAAGAGCATTTTATTCCGGTAGTGGATCAAAACCGAAAGGAGATCGAGCTTCTCAACTTGGAGCAAGGTTTGTTGTCTATAGCTCAGTACTCGGCTAAGTTCACAGAATTAGCCTGGTATTGTGACTATCTTGTGAGGACCGAAGAACAGAAAGCTATGAGATTCATCCGGGGTATAGCACAGAGGATTCAAACTTATCAGGATGCGGTGGACCGAGCCTACTTGATCGAGCAAGATATAGGGGAGCATAAAAAGAAGGTTGAGGTAACTAACACTAGCAAACAAGGAGGGCAGAGCAAGCCACAATCCCGTTCAGATAACCGAGGTAATTTTGGGGGACAATCTCAGTCCCGAGGGCAACCAATCCTAAGGAACCTGGGCACTACTGCCGGGAACCAAGGGGACCATCATAGGAGACTTTTTTCCTATTGCCAAAAGGAAGGCCATTCAGAGGACCGGTGTGGGAAGAAACAGGGAAAGTGTACAAATTATGGTCAAATGGGGCATTTTGCAAGGGATTGTACTAGAGGCAGGGGTCAACCGACTGGGGTAGGAGCTGGGGTTCCACAGGGTCAGAAAAGGGATGCTACGGGAAAGGCCAAGGTCTAAGGAAAAGTGTTTGCAATGAATCAGCATCAGGCAGATGATCCCTCAGTGATTGGAGGTATTGTTTCTATATCTAATGTGAGCGTGCGTACGTTAGTAGATCCAGGATCATCTCATTCTTACATTTTGTGCAATTTGCTTCTTTACTAAATGCTGCATCTGAGTCTTTTCCCTATGTGTTAGAGGTGTCAACTCCTATAAGAGAATGTTTGGTGACCGATAGGGTACTTCGTGCTTGTGATGTGCTTATCTGTGGTCGTGTCTTGTGTGCGGACTTGGTAGTCCTTCCGATTCAAGATTTTGATGTTATCTTGGGTATGGATTGGCTGAGCAAATATCATGCTTCAGTCGATTTTCGTAGAAAGGTCGTTAATTTCTCTATCCCTGATGTGCCTAAATTTGTTTTTGAGGCTATGCCTTTGGGTAGAAATATTCGTATGATTTCCTATGTGAAAGCTAGGAGATTGTTGCATAGAGGCTGTGAGGGTTACTTGGCTAGTGTGCTTGATGCTAGGAAAGAATCCCCTAGTTTGGAGAGTGTTCGGGTAGTTAGAGAATTTCCCGATGTTTTCTCTTCTGAATATGATATGCCTCCCGATCGTGAAATAGAGTTTTGTATAGACCTTTTGCCAGGTACGGCTCCGATTTCAAAGGCACCGTATAGGTTGGCTCCCACAGAGTTGAAGGAACTAAAGGTTCAGTTGCAAGAGTTGCTTGATCGAGGGTTTATCCGCCCTAGTGTTTCCCCGTGGGGAGCACCGGTTTTGTTTGTGCGGAAGAAAGACGGTTCTTTGAGATTGTGTATTGATTACCGAAAGTTGAATCAGGTTACAGTAAAGAACAAGTATCCTCTACCTCACATTGATGATTTATTTGATCAGCTTCAAGGGTCCGTGGTGTTCTCTAAACTTGATTTGAGGAGTGGGTACCATCAGTTGAAGATTCGATCTGAGGATATTCCGAAGACTGCCTTTCGCACTCGTTATGGTCATTACGAGTTCTTGGTTATGCCGTTTGGGTTGACTAACGCACCTGCCGTATTTATGGATTTGATGAACCGGGTTTTCCATCCTTATCTTGATTCGTTTGTGGTGGTCTTCATCGACGACATTCTTGTCTACTCTAAATCTCGAGAGGAGCACGAGCAACACTTGAGGACAGTTTTATCCATTCTTGCGAGGGAGCAATTGTTTGCGAAGTTTAGTAAATGCGAATTTTGGCTCAAGAAGGTTTCATTTCTGGGTCATGTTATTTCTAAAGATGGGATTTCCGTGGATCCTTCAAAGATAGAAGCCATAGTGGATTGGAAGAGACCCGAGACAGTGACCGAGATCAAAAGTTTTCTGGGCTTAGCCGGGTATTACAGAAAGGTTTATAGAAGGGTTTTCGAGGATTGCTACTCCGATGACTCAATTGACCCGGAAGGATGTACCATTTGTGTGGAGTGAAAAATGTCAAAGTAGCTTTGATGAATTAAAGAAGAGATTAACTACGGCTCCTATTCTTGCGTTACCAAATGGAAATGACGACTTAGTGATTTACACTGATGCTTCGAAAGAGGGTTTGGGTTGTGTTTTGATGCAGAATGGGAAAGTAATTGCATATGCTTCGAGGAAGTTAACCCCTAGTGAACAGAATTACCCTACTCATGACATGGAGTTAGCAGCTATTGTATTTGCTCTTCATAAGTGGAAGCACTATCTTTACGGGGCAAAGTTCGAGATTTTCACGGATCACAAGAGTTTAAAGTATCTTTTCTTGTAGAAGGAACTAAATAACCGACAGCGTCGATGGATGGAACTTTTAAAGGACTATGATTGTACGATTTCTTATCATCTGGGGAAGGCGAATGTGGTATCCGACGCGATTAGTAGAAAGTCTTATGTGGCCTCGATGATGGTTCGAGAGTGGAAAATGCTTGAGGATGTTCGAGATTGGTGTCCTCGTGAATCGAGACATAGGGATATTTTTGTGAATATTAGGGTATCTCCGACCCTAATTAAGAGAATAAAGAAGCTCAAAAAGAAGATCCCGAGTTAGTGAAAGTAATGGGTAACATGAAGGAAAAGAACTTCGAGGATTTTTCCATGAGTTCGAATGGGGTGTTGACTTTCCGTGGTCGTTTGTGCGTACCCGATGTTGGTGGAATAAAGAGGCAAGTTTTAGATGAGGGTCACAAATCGAGATATACTATTCATCCGGGTAGTACGAAGATGTATCAAAATTTGAAACAACACTTTTGGTGGAACAACATGAAGAGGGAAATAGCCGAGTATGTTTCAAAATGTTTAACTTGTCAGCAGGTCAAAGCCGAGCATCAGAGACCCGCAGGACTACTTCAGCCGTTAGAGATTCCGGAGTGGAAATGGGAGCATGTGACTATGGATTTTGTTACGGGACTACCTCGTACCCGTAGGAAGTATGACAGTGTGTGGGTAATCGTGGATAGACTGACCAAGAGTGCACATTTCTTGCCTATTCACATTAGGTACTCGATGGAAAAGCTTGCGACCCTTTACATTGATGAGATTGTGAGATTGCATGGGGTTCCGGTTAGCATTGTGTCAGATCGAGACCCGAGGTTTACTTCTAGATTCTGGAAGGCGTTTCAGGAAGCTTTGGGTACAGATTTGCGATTCAGCACAACTTTTCACCTTCAGACCGACGGTCAATCCGAGAGGACCATTCAGATTTTGGAGGATATGTTGCGAGCTTGTTCGATAGACTTTTCCGATTCTTGGGATAGACATTTACCGTTAGTGGAATTCTCTTACAACAACAGTTATCAGGCTCGTATCGAGATGGCACCTTATGAGGCCTTATATGGGAGAAAATGTAGATCGCCTATCTGTTGGGATGAGGTCGGTGAAGCGAAGATCGTAGGTATTGATTTACTTCAGGATTCAGTTGAGAAAGTTAGAGTTATCCGGGATCGATTGAAAACAGCCCAGAGTCGACAGAAGAGCTATGCAGATAACCGAAGGCGAGATCTGAGTTTTCAGACTGGTGATTTTGTGTTCTTGAAAGTATATCCGAAGGTGGGTATTCAAAGGTTCGGGAAGAAAGGTAAATTGGCTCCGAGGTTTATAGGTCCGTTTGAGATTCTGGGAAAGGTGGGGCTTCTTGCGTATCGACTTGCGTTACCACCATCTTTGGACCGGTTACATAATGTTTTCCACGTTTCTATGCTTCAGAAGTATGTGCATGATCCATCTCACGTGTTACCGAGGGTACCGGAGGATATAGAGCTCGACATGACTTACGAGGAACGACCGGTTCGGATTTTAGATACCAAAGTCCAAGAGTTGAGGAACAAGAGCATTGCGTTGGTTAGAGTTCTTTGGAGGAATCACAATGTTGAGGAATCGACTTGGGAGCTTCGAGAGGAGATGGAGCGTAAATATCCGTGGCTTTTAATTCGGGTAAGTCTCGTTAAAATTCGGGTCGAATTTTCTTTAAGGGGGAGTGAATGTCATGACCCGAAAACCCGTCTCTATTTTATTAATAAATAATTAATTATTTATTTATTTATTTGATTTAAATATTTATGTACGCATTTTATATCTCATAATATTAATTTGTGTTTAGCATTATTTGGTTGATATTGTGTTAAGTGGGTAGTAGGGAATTTGGTTTGGGTTATTTGTTAGTAGTGAGGGGGCCTAAGTGTAACCTTTTTAAATAATTTTAACTACTCCCTCCCTACTCTTCCTTCTCCCTCACTCTCTTTCTCACCCTACTCCCTCTCTCCCAGCATTCTCTCTCTCTTTCCATGGAAAAGGTAAGTTCTTCCTCTCCTTCTTCCTTCATTTTCATCATCTTCCTCTCATCTTTTCTTATTACTCATTTTATGAAATATGTTTAGATCGTCGATAGGATCGCGTAGAATCAAAAATATTTGAATTCCGTCATCTTTGAGAAATTCCAAGTAACTTTACTTTCCCTCATTTTTATGCTAAAATGTTCATCAATGGTTGTGTGATATTATTGTTACTATTTATTGCAATCTTGGGTGAGTTTTGAATTTATTTCTATTTGTTTGATAATTTTGTGAGAATTTGATGTTGGAATAGAAATCTTGGATTGGGTGGTGTAAATGTTGTTAGATGAGCCTCTTTTCCACTTATAAGTGACTTTGGTTCGTTTGTATGCTTATTAGAAGTTGGGTTTGAGTAGTGTTAGAAATGGTGAAGATTTTGGTTGGTTTTGGGTAAGAACCCAGTTGCAGAATTCCCAGCTCGTAAACCGGGCGCCCGTCCAGGTGGAGCCAGGCGCCCGCCCGCCTGACTTTTTTCCTTCGGCCAACCCACTGTCTAAATGAGCGCTCGCCCGCCCTTTACCGCGCGCCCGCCCGCCCCCTTTTCCTGGCACTTATTCTTTAGTTGATTTTGGTTTAGGTTATAACTTTGACCCTAGTTTTGGGCTTTGTCGTCTTAGACTTAAATGGCCATCTTGGAATACTCTAATAATGAAAATGGTTGCTTTGTGAATATATGTGTTATGGGATTTGATTAATCTTTGTTTCGGAATGTTGAAGCACCTTTATGATGTGTGTTTGATTTATTCATCTTTTTGGTGATTAATTGGAAGGATTCCCTACTTTGGAATCAATGGTTGTTTATTGTGCTAGTATTTTATTACTTAGCCTTTACTTGAACGTCCAGCTGGTATTTGTGTCGTGTTTGGGCGATGCGAAACATTATGATGGCACAAGCCAAGTCCATTATGATGTTGACCATTGTTTTGCCCCATTATTCCCCTCCTCCAGATTGGCCTTGGATGTGAGATGAGCTAGCCCCTTTGTGAGCATATTAGCTATAGGTTTTGGGCTTTGACTGTGTGTCACTGTCCCCTTATTGTTATTGGTTCCGGTACCGGGGTTTTCTCTTCAAGCTTTCATGCTACAATGGAGATGTTGATTGTTGATTATTGAAGCTGCGCAGCGACCTTTATTTGGTTATATCAGTTGGGAAACCTTGGCTAATATCCTTTGTTCATTGTTTATTTCCGCTGCTATCTGTTAATTGATAAATGCTATGTTGTAAGTGATATTTATTATTGTTATTGCTTATTGCATCATAGCATGTCATGTAGTTGCATTAGTGACTTATTGAGATTTATCTCACCCCTTTTCTTTTATCTTTGTTTTTCCTTAACCCCCCCCCCCCAGGAGGAAAGGATTAGACTCGCTGATCACGAGGAGGACGTCGCGAGGGTTGAGCTTTTTGGGCAAGTTGATATTGGTGGGTTTACATTATAGAAATGTGTAACCTTTTTGGGAATAGTTTTACCAAACTTGACGTCATTAGAATTTGTATATTTTATTATTTTGGGTGTAAGCTTATGGAGCTTACACTAGTTTATATTTTGTGGTCAACTTGGATTTCAAAACTTTGTGTCATCATCTTTTGGTAAAAAAGGAAATTTTTATCTTCATTATTTTAGAGTTTATTGTTTAAGTCGACGTCCAGCTCGCGTACTCCGGGCCCGCGGGGTCGGGGTCGCGACATAATTGGGTAGTCATAATGGCTTGCTAGAGTCCGCTTATGACTTACGAGGTTTGAATCGTTCGGACTCGTTGCCAACTTTGTATAATCCTATTAGGTCACACAACCAGAACGGATAATTAAAAGGAGCGAAAAACGAGGAATGTGAGATGGGGCACCATACGGTTGGCTAGCCAAAGTACGGCTGCCCCCCCCCCTCCCCCGACTGGCAGTTTAATTTTTGGCAATTCTTGTTGAACAAGAAGACTTAAGTCCTAAAGGATTTTGGAAACCTCTTGTATATAATGTGGACAGACAGGAATTGTTCCCATAACATTGATTTTGAAAATCACAAACTCTTTCTTGGAGAAAGAAAATACACATTATATGCTTGGGTTATTAAGTTTGATTATTCCCAATTATCAAACTTTAATAATCGTTAGGAGAGATTCAAGAAGCGTTCTTCAAATAAAGTTTTTCAATCCGAAAACCTAGAAGTCAAGTTCAAGAAGGTATTCTTGAATCCATTCGAAGTGTGGATCACCGGTAGAGGGCGTTTCTATCAGCGTCTTAATCCAAGTTTTCGCATCTCGATCTACAAGGGTTAGTTTCTTTGATCTTCATATTATGAATTATTGAACATAACGGATCTAGGCTTTTGGGTTTTTCATGTGATGTTTCCGCTGCTCATGATTGCACAAAACCCAACACAGCGTAGTTCAAGGGTGATGGAGAGTGCTGGAGAAAAAGCTAATAGCACATACTTTTATGCAAGTAACGAGACAAAGAAAGTTTATTTACAAGAAAAATGAAAATGAAAATCTTTTTATTTATTTTTTAGATTAGAAGGAAAAGAATATATACATTTGCGAGAAAAATATTTTTTTTTAGTTCGTGGGTGAACCATTTTAACCATCGTGTGTTTGTAAAGCCAACCCAAGATCAAGTCATGTTCGGTCGAAGTCCGGCTCATCTCGGTTGAATGTTGTTGTCGTCGTGGTGCCCAACGAAGTGTGAATGCCAAGCCCCAAGATTTTTTTTCAATTGTGGGGCTCCAAAAGACATTCGATCCGAGATCCCAAGAAGTTGTTGATTGCAAATCCCCTAGAACATATTGATTCGTGAAGCCCCAAGATAAATCAACTCTCGACCCATCCAACTAGATTGCATTTGTAGATGTCATGACCGAGCCCCAAGGGCAGATCGTCGATGGTAAAGCTATGGAATGATCGTTGATTTCAAAGTTATTGAATGATCATTGATTCCAATCCCCAAAAGACTTGATATTTGCATCGACCACGAGCTTCGAGAGAGCCATAGAGTGTGAGGCATTCCAAGAGATTTTTGATGCCGAGAGTCCAAAGAATTTGCATTTGCCATTACGATGTATGTGAGATGTAATGATGATCCCCATGAGCTTTTGTTTGCGAAGCCCCTAGAAGGCCCTTGGTGTTGAGCCTCAAAGGATTGCTGATTCAAGGTTGATCATAGCCCAAACTATCCAAGTGAGTTGCGTTGTTGTTCAGGTGGCCAAGAGGCATAATGAAGAGAGGCACGAGATGGTGGACAGTAAAGGCCTTCGATGTAAAGCCCCCAAATATCCTTGAATTTGTTTGGTTTAAGGATGCATTGTCATGGCCGAGAGATGTAATTAAAGGACCCAAAAGATTTTCGATGTAGAGCCCCAAAAGACCCTTGGTTCTGCAAGGCCCCATGTTCGTTCAACATTTGGACTATTGCATTGCTGTAGCGCCGAAGCCCAAAAGATTGTTGATTGTGTGGCTCCTCGAGAGACCTTCGCTGCCAAGCGAATTGAGAGAGCTTTCAGTGTTGTACATGACTTTGCTAGGGCCAAGAAGTTCTGTCCACCGCCGGGGAGGTAAAGTGAATTGCATTCTCATTGAGGGAGTCTTTCAAGATCGAGCATAGCCCCTCGGGTGTTGTCATTTTCAAGAAAAGCAAGTAGGCTCGTCCTCATGCGGGAGAACAAACATAAGAGGAAATGGGAAGTGCTACACCATTTCTTGGGATGCCTTTTGACATTCTTTTAGGGGCACATACTTGTAGAAGCTCGAAAACCAAATTACACGTTGTTGCCATTTGTTTTCAAAACTAATTGATGCATTGAAGGTGACTTGTACAACCTCTTACCCCTTTCTGAATCCCGGGTGGTGACATGTTAATGATGGCCTCACACTCGGATGGATTGACCTCTATACTTCTTTTTAGCACCCATAGACCTTCTTGATGAACCAAAAACTGCACTTTGTCGGAACAAACCCTTTTATGAGAAGAACCCGAACAACCCTTGACTGTGCTTGGTCTTGTTGAGCCCCTTGCATTGCTGAAGTTGACTTTGCGAAGAGCTTAATGAAGTTGGATCTGTGGGGAGCCCAATGCAGAACTGTGAGGTCGTCTCTTTTTTTTTCTTTTTTTTTTAATGACGTACCCTGTTTTTTGCCTAGACCACCCTTTTGGATTTTCGATCTAGCGGGCATATTTTTTGCATCTTCAATTTTTTTGACTCAATTAATGAGGAAGTGTGCATTGACGCAAGGTGAGGATGAGAGACTTGTGATTTTGTGGGATATGGAGGCCTTACGACTCGACTAACTAGACTAGGGAACTAGCCCCTAGTATTTACTCTATTTATTTGTTTTTTGAATGACTCACGAAGGCAAGTAAGTCATTTAGAGAAAAGAGAAGGAAATACCCAATTTGATTGCAAGAAACTGGGAGCGTTGCTGAAAGAAGAGAAACCCTAGACTCGACAAAAAATGCAAAATGATTTCAATTCTAAGAAAGTTGTTTTGCGATTTGTTCTTTGTCAAATGACTCGTACAAAGATTTCTTGCATAAGGGATAAACACGTCTTCTTTATTGCATAATACCGGACCCGAAGGTTGCCTACGTTCCTCCATTGTAGAGGCTCAGGTCACCGTAGTTCTTGGAAAATGATGTTGTGAACTTCTTTGAATGAGAGATTTTTTTTGTTTTTTTGTTTTTTGTGATCTAACTTTTGACTAGGCTATTTTGAAGAGTCAACCTAGCGAGCTTTTTACTTTTTTTTTTAATCCCCCTTGAAAACATGACTTGTTGGTTGTAGCTCCACCTTTCTTTGTCCTTCGCGTTGATGTTTTAACTCTGACTTATTCATCGTTGATGTTTAGTCCCTAGGCTTTCAAGCGACGGCCTTCATTGTAAAATTCGTCGAGTCATCTTTTCATCATTTTGCCTAGAATTATTAGATTGAACAACTTGGAGGAGTGTATGAAGACAAGAACGACTTTTATTAGATAATACTGACTCCAAGTTTTTCATAAATGGGACAAATGAAAACTTAATGCACACTTTAGAGGACAATTTGACCCTTTCCTTTTTTTTTAAGGTAGAGAAAGAGAAACGGAGATTGTTGTAGATTTCCATGGTGTTGTAGTCCTCGTCGTAGCATGATCTCTTGTCGAAGCCCCATTTCAAAAATAAGTCACTCCTTGTTTCACAATGACTCCTTCCTTGATGAGATCTCAAACCTTGGCCTTCAAAACATAGCATGCCCTGGTATCATGTCCAATGGAGAGGTGATACTTGCAAAATTTGGAGGAGTCCACATGCTTCTCTTCTCATCACATTTTTCGACATGGACCTTCCACCATTGGGGTCCGATCACAATGAGGCAATCTATCTCAAAGTAAGGGCAAGAGGGAGACCTATTTCAAGAGTTTTGGTTGACGGTGGTTCCGCACTCAACTTAATTCCTAGCCGAATCATGGGCATACTGGGGCTTAAAAATTCAGATTTGCAGCCCTCTAGTCAAGTGATCCGAGGATACGACAGTACTGCCCGCACAGTTATGGGCATGATAGAAGTGGACATTGAATTTGGGAGCATGGTTATGTCCGTCCCATTTCAAGTGCTCGATGTCCCCTCTTCATTCAATCTGCTTTTGGGCAGACCGTAGATACATAGTTGCAATGCCGTTCCTTGTACTCTCCATCAATGTGTCAAGATCCGAAATGGAGATGAAATAGTGACCGTCATGGCTGAAAATGTCACTATACACAAGAATGGGGGACAACCCGTCCACCAAGTCCAACATGGGTTAGAAGACTCCACCCTCTCCGACGTCTCAATCAACGCCATCGACAAAGAAGGGGGAAATGGACCATGGACCCTAGGAAATCACAAAGTCCTCCGCATGATGAGGAAAATGAATTACTTCCCCGGCTTAGGCCTAGGGAAATACCAGCAAGGGAGAAAGAAGCCCATAGAGGTCTGTTTTGTCACAAACAAGTTCGGATTGAGGTACGAACCTTCTGAAGATGACATAAGATACGAGCAAGCCGTCAAGAATGAAAAGGCCCAAGCTCGCAGAGAAGGCCGTCACTATGAAATTCCCAATTTGAGGCCTTATCGCAAGACACTAAATGGCTACTTTGTCCGCCAGGGGGAGGATGTCCCGTACATGATCTTTCCCGAACCATGGGTCAACGGTAAGGGCATCAGAAAGCCCGGCCCCAAAGTCTTTGCCGATTGTGAAATTTAGAAGCGCGAAGATGGACCAACTCCGATGTCACCCCAAGGATGGTGGGGGAAGAAAGTGACTATCGAGACTGAGACAGAGATTACTGTGGGAGAAGAATTGACTGATCTAGCCTCCATGTTTGAGGAACTTGCCATCATGGACGAATGCCAAGTCAATGCCATCTCCGACGACACCGACATGGGAAGCAAGCCTATCAGCAAGATCAAGCCGAGCTTTGAGCCGATCAACAACAGGTATTCAACGAAGGGGCCCATGGTATCCGAAGAATTCTTGATCGAGAAAATGGGTTGAATTCCCCACAAGGCTACAAAAGAAGACTTATTGATATTCACTTTCGAGTCCGAGAGTGTTTCCGACACCCTCACCCAAGAAGATATGGAGGTAATAGCCAAGCGTATGTTCCCTTTCTTTGCTAATGAAAAAATTGATCTTTTTGAGTACCCCGAGATTGCAAACATCAAAATGATGAATTAACTAATTATGAATTTAATGAACTAGTTAATAACGATTAAAACTATGATGAAATAGACCACGAAAATGAAACATACTTAAATGAACTAGCTCAACAGGTCCATAGTCGTGGAGAAAATGGTCCAGGGGATGATGAAGAATTGCATGTTGTTAATCTGGGTACTGATGAAGAGCCGAAGGAAACCAAGATAGGGAGCTTCTTCAAAGGGGAAAAGAAAGACAGATTGACTGCACTGCTCAGAGAGTTCGTGGATGTTTTTGCATGGTCATACAAAGATATGCCGGGTTTAGACAGAAAGGTCGCTGAGCACAGAATACTGATCAGGGAAGATGCCAAACCAGTCAAACAGAAACTCAGAAAGATAGAGCCTGAATGGTCTCTGCAAGTCAAAGAAGAGATAGAGGAGCTTCCCAGTGTGGGTTTCATCAAAGTCATTGAGTATCCGACTTGGCTAGCAACTGTTGTGACAGTTAGAAAGGCAAACAACAAGGTCCATGTTTGCGTGGATTTCCGAGATTTGAACAAGGTGTAGACACCCCACCTTGGAACTCTCATGTCCCGATTGCATACACATTCTGTGTCTTCCTCTTTTCTGTCAATTTTCTTTCACTTTCGTTACTTTCCGTTAAGTTCTTGACTTACCCCGATAGTCTTGGACTTGACTAAGTGACAAAGTCAACCTTGAGTCTTTATTTCATTTGTTTTTGTTGACTTTGTGATGTTCGTTAAGCCAGTAAAGCAGAAGCTCAGAAAGATCAAACCAGAATGGTCCCTACAAGTCAAAGAAGAAATTGAAAAGCTCCTCAGTGTGGGTTTCATCAAAGTCATTGAGTATCCGACTTGGCTAGCCAACATTGTGACAGCCAGAAAGGCAAACGGCAAGGTTCGAGTTTGTGTGGACTTCCGGGATCTGAACAAAGCTTCCCCGAAAGATGATTTTCCGCTACCAAACATCGACATGCTCGTTGATTCGACTGCCAACTATGAAGTCCGCTCATTTGTGGACGGTTTTGCCGGTTACAATCAGATTCTCATGTCCAAGGAGGACCAACACAAGACAGCTTTCACAACACCGTGGGGCACTTTCTGCTACACAGTCATGCCGTTCGGGTTAAGGAACGCTGAGGCTACCTACCAAAGGGCTGTTACAGATTTATTCCATGACATGATTCATAAAGAGATCGAGGTCTATGTAGACGACATGATCATCCATTCAAAGGGAACCAACGGTCAACATTTGATCGATCTTCGCAAGTTCTTTGAACGACTCCGACAACACAACATGAGACTCAATCCCATAAAGTGCACTTTTTGGGTCATCAGAAGAAAGTTTCTCGGTTACATGGTCACGGAGAGGGGAATTGAAGCCGATCCCTCCAAGATCAAGGCAATCATTGACATGCCTCCCCCAAAGACGCAGAAAAAATCAAAGGTTTCATGGGCAGACATAAATACATCAGTCGGTTTGTGCACCAACTCAGTTCCATGTGTGAGCCGATCTTCAAGTTACTCAAGAAGAATGTGGCTCTAGAATGGACCAATGCTTGCCAAGAAGCCTTTGACCAAGTAAACCATTACTTGACGTGCCCTCAAGTTTTGGTTCCACCGTACAAAGAGAAGCCTTTGTTGCTCTATCTCACTGTCAATAATGAAGTCCTAGGGGATATGATACCACAAGAACAACGAGACTCCACAAAAGAGAATGCTATCTACTTTGTCAGCCGCCGGTTTCAAGGGGCTGAGAAGAGCTACTCCGTCTTAGAAAAGTCTTGTGCGGCATTGGTTTGGGTTACTCAAAAGCTCAAGCATTACATGGAGGCCTTCCCAATCAAATTGGTAGCAAAAGTGGACCCGCTCCGCTACATCTTTGAGAAGCCCTTCATGTCAACAAGAATAGCCAAATGGTACTTCATGCTCGTCAGCTACGACATCACTTACGTCACACTCAAATCCATCAGGGGGAAAGTGTTCAGTGATCAGCTTGCTGAATTTCCGTGTGACGAGGTGAAGGGGGAAGATGTACAGTTCCCCGACGAGCATTTAATTTGTGCTACAACAGAGGAAGATAAGTGGCAACTTTTTTTCGACGGCGCGGCCAATAAGCATGGATATGGCATAGGGATGTTATTTGTTGATCCAAAAGACATCTATACTCCAATTGCTATCCGCCTCGAATTTGAGGCCACCAACAACATCGCCGAGTATGAAGCATGCATAGCGGGGCTCGAAGCGGCCCTCGAAAGAAATGTCATGAGCTTAGAGGTATTTGGTGATTCCTTACTCTTCATCAATCAGACATCTGGAAAATGGAAAATTCAGGACTCATCTCTACAACGGTATGGTCAACATCTCGAGGAGTTGGTTGAACAGTTTCAAGAAATCACCTTCAACTACGTGCCAAGGGACAAGAACCATTTTGCTGATGCACTAGCCACCATCGCTTCACTGGTCGAAATGCCCGAGGGAAAAATGGTGAAGCCGTTTAAAATCTCCCGAAGGAACAGTCCGGCTTACTATATGAGTATCGAGATCAACGAGGTCCAAGCAAACTCTCTGTGGTATTCGGATATCATGAATTTCCTCAGGAATGGCACTTATCCCGAGAATAGCAATAAGAAGTCTCAGATGGTGTTGCAAAGGCTAGCCTCTCGATATGTACTGATTGGAGACTGAGTCTACAAAAGGCACCATGAAGGGATCAATCTCCTATGTGCAAATGAGACTGAAGCTCAAGAAATAATGCATAAGATCCACGAAGGTGAATGTGGGCCCCACATGAACGGGTTTATGTTGACCAAGAAGATACTCCGCATGGGTTATTATTGGAGTACCATGGAAAGAGACTGTATCGAGAAAGTCAAAAGGTGCGCCAAATGCCAATTCCATGCCAACCTACAGCACGCTCCACCCTCACAACTTTACAACATGACCACGCCATGGCCTTTCTCTTGCTGGGGCATAGACATCATCGGCAAAATTCACCCTACTGGCAGCAACAGACAGTCTTTCGTCCTAGTTGCCGTGGACTATTTTACAAAATGGGTCGAAGCACAGGCTTACCGGGTTCTCAACGCCAAGAAAGTGGCCGAATTCGTGAAAACCCAAATCATGTGCCGGTACGGCGTTCCTCATGAAATCATCTCAGACAACGTTTCTCACTTTGAGAAAGAGATGGACGCGATCCTGGTAGAATACAAGATTACAAAGTATAAGTCATCTCCATACTACCCTCAAGCAAACGGCGCGGTCGAAGCAGCTATTAAGACAATCGAGACCATTGTGAAGAAAATGGCCTCCACCGGAAGGGATTGGCCCGAAAAGCTACCTCTAGCATTGTGGGGCTACCGCACGTCAATACGGACAGCAACTGGAGAAACTCCTTATGCACTGGTGTGTATGGTTCCGAAGATGTACTCCCAATAGAGCTCGAAGTCCCATCCCGACGGGTCCTCCTCGAGAACCAAGTCAATGAAATCGATTGGATGCAAAGTCGATATGAACAGCTAGCTCTACTCGACGAGAAAAGGCTAAGGGCACTCGAATGTACGAGAGCCTATCAACAAAGAATGGCAAGGGCTTTCAACAAAAGGGTGAAGCCTCGAAACATCAATATGGGAGATTTGGTCCTAAGACAACATCCTCCTAATGTTGGGTTTCGATGTAACATGCGCAGCGGAATATAGCAATTAAATTTTTAAGAAACCCAAAGCCATGGATCCGTTCATATGATTAAATCAAATACAACATAATGAATAAAGGAAAAACTAACCCTTGATGACTATCAAAGTTTTCTTTGGTCTTGGTGGAGAAACTTGAAGCTTTATCACGGACAAAATCACGAACTTTGTAGATGATAAAATTCACCCTCTAGCGGTGTCCACACTTCGAACGAATATCAAGAGGCTCCTTGATCTTGGTTGCTAGACCAATAATTATGAAACACAATTTCACAATTTAATAAAGAACTATATGGAATTTATTTGTGAATTATTTTGTTCCTCAATTAAGGATGTTTTAGAACAAAATAAAATCTCTCTCAAACTCTTTGAGACTCACAAAAGCACTAGTAAGGATGGTCTGGACGAATTGGGGTTTTTATACACAATTAAAACCTATTCCAAATAGGTAACTTGCGCCAAAACCCTTTCCTAATCGAATTAGGAATCTTTCTGCCGCCAGACCGAGCGCCCGCCTGGTCCAACCCAAGCGCCCGCTTATTTGACCAGAAGGTCCAGATCTTTTAAGAATTCATTCAAGCGCCCGCCTGGTCCAACCCAAGCGCCCGCTTGGTTGACCAAGAAGCCCAGAATTTTTCCAGATATTCCTTTGAGGTCCTTCGACCCTAAATTCCAATATAGTCCTCTTATTTAAGATTCGTTCTATTGTGTGTGACCCTCTAGGATTATACTAAGTTGGCAATGGGCTCAAACATGAAACCATAAGATATGATTAGGTTCTAGCAAACCGTCATACCTACCCAAATAGTATAACTAGTTACAAGTTCGCATTCCTTTAGAATATGTCACAATCCTTTTGTCCACGATGTCTTTGAACAAAAGTCATGGTCAAACAGTCAACTTGTCTTGTTCAATACTTTCTCGATTCCGAATATGTTGATAATTCAAATGCTATTGATCCAATCAATCCATTTGAGTCCGGCCGAACATTTCATCAATATCATTCCTTCGAGGGGCCCAAGCTTGACATCTCTCCGTGGAGGGATAAATCCATTTAGCTTATTATTCTTCCCAACGGGAATCCGATTATGCTAATCATACCCTTTATAACTACCGTGTTAAGGTAGCGTTTGAATACGTCAAACATAATGTTCATCAAGTGAAAGACTATAATAACTTCATGTCTAAGGATTCGAATGACATAACTAATATGAGATATATGTACGACATAGACCATGACATAAATCTCATACAGCAGGTCATGTCCAGTACCTTGTTCCAAACAAGTACCCATAAATCTAACATGATCATCCCATGATCATTTAGCCTTTATACTAGTGCTTAACAAGTACTAGGGACGGGGATTATTATAAGTAAACATGAACAATAATAATAATCAAAACATCTCTTTATTGATATGAAATAAATGATAACAATTACAACGTTTATTAAACGTGCCTAGGGCACCACTACCAACACCTAATGCCATGAATCCCCTTGGAAAATGGGGAGCCCGATGGATCGGTCCGTACGTGGTCAAGAAGATACTAAGCGGTGGTGCAATCCGACTCGTGGATTTAGATGGAGATCAGCTGCCAAAGGAAGTCAACCTCGACAAACTGAAGAGATTCTACGCTTAATAAACGAAGACCATCAAAAATTAGAGCACGTGAAAAAAAGAAGCCCGCTAGATTGAAAACCCGCAAGGGAGGCCTAGGCAAAAATTAGATCATGTGCAAAAAAGAAGCCCGCTATATTGAAAACCCGAAAGGGCGGTCTAGGCAAAAAACATGGTGCACACAAAAAAAAATTAAAAAAAAAATGGTCTTCGTTTGTTTGAACTACGGAGACCTGAGCCTCTACACTTGAGGAACGTAGGCAACCTTCGGGTGCGGTCTAAAATTCAAACAAATACCCAAATCATTTCAAATTAACGAGATGCAATTTTTATCCATTCACTAAATTATTTTGATCATTACAATGAAAATGTTGAGCTATTAAAAGATGTAAAACATTCAATCCTAAACAAAGTGGTCTATTTTACTTGTAATCTCTTGGGGTACTAGGAAAAATCTAATTTTCTCTTGGCCTTCGAAGGGCCACCCGAACGACCATCAATCCTACTCTTCTTGGGAGGTCTAGGAACACTAATACGGACCGAAACCTTCTGCGCAACAGAGCGCCTCCGAGCATAAAATTCATCCAAAGGGGTACCAAAAGGGTCAGTCAGAATATTGTTCACATCAGCAGTAGCTTCCTTGTATCTCAGAACACTGATAGGCTCAAAGTCTTTCCCTAACAATTCTGCCCGAAGAGCATCTACCCAAGTAATGCCGCAGTAAACAATACCAAACAAATGATCCAAGTAACTCTCAGGAAGAAAGATACTACCCCGATGCAGAGGGGCGGAAGCCCACCGGTTGCGATCATTCCCCCAAGCTGACTGAAGCTCACTCGAGAAATCCGGACCCATATAAGAAACCGGACGAAACATCCCATTCCTCAGAAAAGGAATTATTTGCTGGCGACCGAACTGTCTCAAAACCCGTTCTGGTTGATAAAATGAAGAATCTCCCAATCCAGGCAAGACCACATGCTTGAAACCCAAAGTCCATTCCACAAAAAGACGGAGACCCCAAGAAGAGAGACACCACTCAATATCAGCTGAAGCACGGGAAGCGAAGAACTTCTGCCAATTTTCTTCAGTCAAATCTCTAGTCAGCAACCGTCGCCTATGAACAGCAAAAGGAGAGAGGTCACCATCTGATGCATAAAGCCTGAAATGCTCTCGAAGCTATATGGTCAAAAGCAAGGGGCTTCCTCATCGCATCTCACCCGTACGATGCAATTCTTCTAGACCATGCAAAGTTTCCCCCACAATGAGAGGGATTATACTGAATCGTTGCTCCTTCGCCTGCAACACAATCTCAGCCAACTGCGCATCCGCAATACCTAGAGGAGCGACAAACAGAACCTCGCTGAAAAGGCAGACAGCCATGGCATTTCTCTTAAAGGATTGAACCGCGACATCTTCCGAATGCAAGCTGAAAAACATCGGAAGCTCAGATATGTCAACAACAGTCCCGTGCATCATCTTCTTCAAGTAAACGGTCCTCTGGGTCCCGCATTCAAGCAAACGGTCCTCTGGGTCCCGCATTTAAGAAAATGGTCCTCTGGATCTTGCATTCAAGCAAACAGTCCTCTGGGTCCCGCATTCAAGCAAACGGTCCTCCGGGTCCCGTATTCAAGCAAACGGTCCTCTAGGTCCCGTCCCGTCCTCTGGGTCCCGCATTCAACTAAACGGTCCTCTGGGTCCCGCACTCAAGTAAACGGTCCTCCGGGTCCCGCATTCCAGCAGACAGATCCCGCTTCGAGCAAACGGATCTCGCTACCAGCAAACAGGTTCCGCTTCCAGCAAACGGATCCCGCATTCCAGTAGGCGGTCCCTCGGGACCCGCTATTCCAGCAAACGGACCCCCAGGTCCCGCTGTCGGCCACGGTGGGTCGCTTTATGCCACCGAACCTTTTATGATCAACCAAGCCGCTCACACAGGGAGCGCACCTCTAATCCCTTACAATTTAAAATTCCTGCTTTTATCGAGTCTTTTCCTTTTCTTGGTGATGTCCTAGGCAGATGTCTGTCTTTCGTCGGCGCGTTTGCCTTGCAATCCACGCCGCCGAGGGGCTCTATAGACACCCCGCCTTGGACCGCTTACCCCGATTGCACACTTGATTTTGTGTTTCTCCCTCTTTTAAGTGTTTTCTGTTAGTTTCTGTTACTTTGGTTAAGTTCTAGACGGGCTCCATTAAGTCCAGGGACTAAACTGAATAACAGTTCTAGCTTTCTAGTCCATTCCGTCAAAATTTGCCTTTCAGAGTCACGCACCTCCGCCCCTTGAGGCCAGACGCGCGTGCCTTCCGCCGCCTAGGTGGGATGCGCGCGCTTCTGGGGTGTGTCAGTTACAGATTCTGCCCAAGAATCTCTCCCTTGCTCATTATACATGATTTTACCCGGCAAAGATTTCTTGGAGACTCCGTTTGGCTCCAAAACACACACATTTTCAACTACAAACCCCCCCCCCCCCAATCCATCATTGGAGGAGGACTTTTGGCACAAAGAACTTTTCCACCTTAGACTTTTCTCTAAACAAAGCTCTAGGCAATTTACAAAAGATATTCTCTCCAAGTATTCAACCTCTTCTTCAAGACCTTTTTCAAGAGGTTCTCTTTGAAGGATATTATAGGTAAAATGCCTTAACTTCATTCTTTATTTTTTCTTCTTCTTCTTCAATCAAATGTGCAATCACCCCAAAACCATTTGGGACATGACACCAATGGCCCTTTCATTACATTGAATTGGCTTAGGAGTTATCTCCCTACATTCTAACCTATAAAACCCCTTTTTATCATCATTCAAATAGGAAGAACACATCTATCTTTAAAGTGAATTATGAACAAACAAGACTGACATTGCTCGGGTGAAATGGGTGTTTAAGTACTTCCCATTTCGTAACCTAACCCCCGAACCCCTCATCCCAAAGAATCTCTGTTTTCGTAAATCAAACCTAGGCTCATAAACAGTAGGTTTTCTTACGTTCCTCAAAAACATAGGTGGAGACTCTACAATCTAAAACAAGTTAGACATCCTAGGATAATTCACCGCTCTAGCCATAGCAGTGGGCTTTCCCGGGGTATCTACAGGCTCGACAACACACGGCACAATCAAAGGTCGTTTTGGGTTATTGGCATAAGAGAGATTGTTCTTGCAATGTGCATTTTTTGGGATCATGCGAAAGAAGGCCCATGGTAACCAAGATCCATCCGAGAACGAGCCTATCATTGAAGGGGTACGAGGTTGCACAAAATAATCCCCAGCTTGTCAGTTGGTTTGGGCGGCGAGCAACAACATGTAATTCAAGCTTCTACAAGCATGTCCCTCTAAAGTATACCGAAAGACTCCCGAGAATGGAGTAGATCTTGCCATGTCCCCTTGTGTTTGTTCCCCACACGAGGACGAGTCTCTTGTTTTGCTCAACAAGTGATGAAACCCTAGGGGCTATGTGACTCGAGAAAGAAAACTTCTCTTGCTTCATTTGACAGTTAATGAGACCTAGGGCTACGCTCAAGAAAGATGTGTGAGACTATCCTCAAAGTCTCTCAAAAGGAATGTCGAGAAGAACCTTCTTGTCATGTATGATCATACTTGTTCCCCCCGATCAAGGATAGGCCCTTCTCGTTCCACTCCTAATCAATGGTGTCACTCTAGGGGGTACGATCAAGTTTTAAAGGCTCCCTAGGCAAGAAGAAATTCACTTCAGTGTCCCCGGCAGAGTCATGTGCAACATTGGAAGCTTCCTCAATTCGGCACCGAAGGTCTCAAGGGGCTTCGCAATCTACAATCTTTTGGACTACGGCATTACAGTAATACAAGCAAAGGGAAATAATGGGGCTTCACAACCGATAGTCTTTTGGGACAACAATGCTCAAGCAATGCAATGTGGAGAAGTCTTATATGAAAGAGATCAAGCTTCAAGGGTCTCCCAACACCTCAAGTCAAAGGTCTCTTGGTTTTAAATGAGGGCTCCGATGTTATGAATGAATTTGATGATTTTTGTTAGAACTTACAACGAGATCATGAATGAAGTCTTAGAGAAAATGAAAAGGATTCAAGGAAATGCCAATATGATAACTCGACCAGAGTTACGGCCAATCCCAATGTTTCTGCAAGTACTGCACCCCCTTCTCCAAGATCAAAAGCACAGGCTGCACCCGAAGATCCGTTATTAGTTCAACTCAAGAAGACTCAAGCAAACATACCGTTTGAGATTTTATCACGCCAAGGCCTTATCTTCCCACAACAACATCACCTTCTCTCCACGACTTTAAATAAGGGCTCCAATGTTATGAATGAATTTGATGATTTTTGTTAGAACTTTCAGCGAGATTATGAAGGAAGTCTTAGAGAAAAGGAAAAAGATTCAATATGCTAAACTCACATGACAGGGTTATGTAGACACCCACCGCCTTGGACCGCTCACACCCCCGATTGCACACTTGATTTTGTGTTCTCCCCTCTTTTTTAAGTGTTTCCTATTAGTTTATGTTACTTTGGTTAAGTTCCAGACGGACTCCGTAAAGTCCCCGGGACTAAACTGAATAACAGTTTCTAACTTTCTAGTCCATTCTGTCAAAAATTGCTTCTCAGAGTCGCGCGCCTCCACCCCTTGAGGCCAGACGCGCGCGCCTTCCGCCGCCTAGGTGGGATGCGCGCGTTTCTGGGGCGTGGTCAGTTACAGATTCTGCCCAAGAATCTCTCCCTTGCTCATTATACATGATTTTACCCGGTAAAGATTTCTTGGAGACTCCGTTTGGCTCCAAAAACAGTCACTTTTCAACTATAAAAAGCCCTCCAATCCATCATTGGAGAAGAACCTTGGAAAATCATTACTTTCAAACCTTTTTACTCACTTCTTCATAGACTTTTCTTGGGACTTGGACTTCTTCAACAAAGTATTCAACCTCTTCATCAGGCTTTACAAGAGGTTTCTTTTTTAAGGATACTATAGGTAATGTCTTGAACATTTCTCCTCTTCTTCTTCTTCTTCTTCTTCTTCTTCTTCTTCTTTCTCAAAATCAAATGTGCAATCACCCAAAACCATTTGGGACATGACACCAACGGTCCTTTCATTACATGAATTGGCCTAGGAGTCATCTCCCTACATTTCAAACTCTAAACCCCCTTTTTATCATCGTTTTAATAGGAAGAACAACATTTATCTTAAAAAGTGAATTATGAACAAACAAGACCGACTTTGCTCGGGCGAAATGGGTGTTTAAGTACTTCCCATTTCGTAACCTAACCCCGAACCCCTCATCCCAAGAATCTCTGTTTTCGTAAATCAAACTTAGGCTCATAAACATTAGGTTTTCTTACGTTCGTCAAAAACGTGGGTGGCGACTCTAAAACACAATTAGACATCCATAGGATAACTAACCCGCTCTAGCCAAGTGGGGGGTTTTCCCCCGGGGTATCTACAGTGGCGACTCCGCTGGGGGACGCTTGAGGGTTAAACTTTTGTTTCTGTTCATAATTCACTTTTCTGGGCATTCTGGAAATTGATATGGGGAAGCGCGCGCCTCGGACCTTCATGGTCCAAAAGCGCGCTGCGTCCCGAGTCAAATTCCAGAATTGCCCGCCTTCCATGTGTTCTTCCTATTCTTCCTATTATTGCGTTGCTAACAAATATTGCAGAGGTTCCATCACACAATCAGGACCAGGGCAATCCCCTGAGTCCATAAGTTTCTAATAATCTGACAGGTGAGCCCCAAGCGGGGCGCCTCCCAGTTTCGTATGCGCCAGTCCGTGCTTCCCACAACACTAGCCCGAGGCGCGCGCTTCTGGGCCAATTTCCAGGGCAATAACAGGTTTCAGTGACTGAACAAAACAGTGGGGTGTGGGCACAGTTGCCTGCATCAGAACAGAATTGAACCTTGGACTGTTTATGTTTATGTTTTATTTACCGGTCACACGGGGATTCGGGAGTTTAATTTTATGTTTTTATGTGTTCTTATCTTTTTCTTTTCAAAAAATAAAAAATAAAAAAATTTGTCACGTATAGACCCATCACACTACGTGCACATTACTCCTATAAACTGCTCACTATCGAGTCGCACAAGTCCAACCCCAAACCCGTCGAGGCCCGTCCTAGAAATTTCAAGCTCCACTCGACCTTGGCTCTTTCGAAGCGGTAAACCTCAGCCCGTGGCGTAGTTCATGACTACATGCCGGGGGTGACCTTTAAGCCTCATATTCAAGTCGAGCACAAACCACACAATTCTAGTTAGGGTCTAACACTCCGTGACTCAAGTCGGTTTCCATGTACCGAGATTTCCCTAAACTAATGTCTTTAAAACATACATGCCAACTTGTTGAAACGGACGCAATTAAAATCCGTCCCCAAAAGTGGTTATTTTGGACGAAAATCCGTCCCCGCATGTATGCTTTACTACATTAATTTAGTTTAATCCCGATAAATGTAGGATTCACAAACGTGATGGAATCCGATGAGTATATGGGACCGTGAGATGGTCTATATACTAGTGTGACGATTCCATTATTTTCTTAGAAACCCCAAAAGGGACCCATTCCCTCTGATTTATAAAAATTAAAAAAAAGAGTCGTTTTCTTATGTGGTTCGAGTCGTGTGCCCAACTTGTGTGTTCTCAACCTCCTCATGGACCGAAAGTGTGAACCGAGACTGACAAGGGCTACTTCTCCAATTATAGGTCCGATTGGTACTCTCCGCATCTACAGAGATTCATCCAACAGGCTTGTCCGTGAACCGATCACTCCAACAGCTTCCACATCATCAATGGCCGGCGACTCCAGCACCAACAACGCCATGACTCTCGAACAGCTTTCTACCATGGTTCAAACACTCCAACAACAAATCACCACTCTCAACAACGAGGCTCAAACCAAAGAAGCCTTGTGGCAAGCTCATGTCGACAGTCAAAGGGAGGCCCACGAGCCGAGGTTGACCAACTGAAAGCCAAGCTCCTCAAGCTCTCCAAGAACAAGGGGGTTAATGACAACGAGGAATCCGAGTGGACCAAGGGTTTGTTTGAAATCCCGTATGTCAGTGCCCGCAGCAAAAAAGTGGGGGGACCAAGCACCGACAACAACGACCCCAAAATGGTCCATTCCATCATGGCCTACATTGATCAGAAATTCGACGGCCTCAACATGGGAAAAGGCTCCAACACAAGCCTTTATCAGTCATCCATCCTCATGAGCACGATGGCCGCTCTTCCCGACAAATTCAAGATGCCCGACATTAGCAAGTTTAAGGGCAACTCATGCCCGATGGCCCACATCGAGACTTACATTTGGGCTATGGTTCCGAAGAAGGTCTCCCCAAAAGTTATGGCTCAATGCTTTCCTCTCACCCTCGAGGGGGCGGCAAAGGATTGGTATGCAACTCTCCCGCTCACTGTCCGTCTTGATTGGGATGCCGCTATGCTTGCCTTCAAGAATCAATATCAAGGCAACACCACTCACCGACCCACAAGGAAAGAGCTCGAGAACACCACTCAAAGAGACAACGAGTCCTTCATTGACTTCACAAAGAGATGGAATGACAAGCTCTCTGAAATCGTTGAAAGGCCAAACACAAAAGAGCAAATGGACATCTTTCTCAAGTGTCTCAAGATTGATCTCCGCACCCACCTAAGCGGGGCTTGCTACTCCGACTTCTCCCAAATGTATGAGGCGGGGGTACGCATGGATGACTTGCTCAAGGAGATTAAAAAGGCCACTCCTACCTACCGATAGAAGGCCACCTCTAGTTCAAACAAAGAGGCTTCTGTCAATGCCGTTACTACTGACAAGGGGAATTACAAGAAGGTTCCTCTACCACAAGGCAAGCGGTTCCAAAACGACCGCGTCTACACTCCTCTCAATGGCATGACCACCAACGAGGCCTATGAAGCTCTAAAGGACAAGGGACAAATCACCCCTCTTCAAGGGTACAAGCAACCACAACCACTCCGTGCCAATCATGCTCACCACAAATGGTGTGACTACCATCAATGCACCGGCCATCTCACCGAGGATTGCTTCTCCATCCGCAACACCATCCAAGACCTCATAGACAAGAAGGAATTCATAATCACTAAATGAGAATGGTGTCAATGTAATAGAGGTAGGAGAGTCTGAAGGAACCACTCATTTGATCCTAATTGTGAATGAGGGCTCCGATGATATGAATAAACTTGATAATTCTTGTTATGTTGTGACTTATGATGAGATTATGAGGGAAGTCTTAGAGAATAGGAAGAAAAAGCTAAAAGGGACCGTGAACGTGCTCACTCGCAGCGGCCGAGTAACAACGAGCTCAATCCTTCCCAATACTGCAGCAACCAGCACCTCTTCTCAAAGATCGCAAGCACGCGACATACCCGAAGATCCTTTGTTAACGCAACTCAAGAAGACGCAAGCCAACATATCCATCTGGGACCTTATTGCATCATCAAAGAAACACCGAGACCTCGTCATCAAGAACTTGGATGACACGTCAGTCTCTCCCGACACAACACCCGAGGACCTCACGGTAATGATAGGTCACATTCACTTCGGCAATGTCATCACTTTCGCCGACATGGACCTCCCGCCATTTGGGTCCGAACACAATGAAGCCATCTACCTCAAAGTAAGGGCAAGGGGGAGACCCATCTCAAGAGTTCTAGTAGATGGTGGTTCCGCACTCAACTTAATGCCAAGCCGAGTCATGGGCATACTGGGGCTCAAAAGCTCCGATTTACAACCTTCCGCACAATTCATTAGAGGGTACGACAGCACTGCCCGTACATTCATGGGAATGTTAGAGGTTGATATCGAATTTGGAAGCATGATCATGTCCGTCCCATTCCAATTACTTGATGTCCCTGCTTCATTCAACCTACTTTTGGGCCGAGCTTGGATCCACAGTTCCAATGCGGTACCTTTCACTCTCCATTAGTGTGTCAAGATCAGAAATGGGGACGAGATAGTCACTATCATGGCTGAGAATGTCACCATCCACAGAAATGGGGGACAACCAGTTCACCAAGTCCAACACGGGATAGAAGATGCCACTCTCTCCGGCGTCAACACCATCGACAAAGAAGGGGGAAACAGACAATGGGCCCCCGGCAATCCTAAAGTCATCGGCATGATGAGGAACATAAATCACTTCCCGGTCTTGGCCTAGGGAAGCATCAACAAGGAATATTACACCCCGTGGAAGTTCCTGTTGTCAAGAACAAATTTGGTCTCGGATACGAACCTACTAAGGATGACTTGAGGTACGAGCAAGCAGTCAAGAATCAAAAGGCCCAAGCTCGCAAAGAAGGTCGACAATATGAAATCCCTGACTTGAAGCCCTACCGCAACACACTAAACGGTTATTTTGTTCGCAAGGGGAAGATGTTCCGTACATGATCTTTCCCGAACCATGGGTTAACGACAAGGGCGTCAGAAAGCCCGGTCTCGAGATCTTCACCGATTGTGAAATACCGACACAAGAAAGGGAACCTACTCCAATGTCACCCCGAGAGTGGTGGGGCAAGAAAGTGACTATAGAGTCCGAGGTAGAGATTACCGTGGGGAAGAACTATCCGATCTAGCCTCCATATTCAAAGAATTTTCCATCATGGACGATTGTCAAGTCAACACCATCTCCGACAACACAGAAATGGAGAGCCCATCTATTAGCGAGATTCAGCCAAGCTCCGAGCCAATCAACAACTGGTATTCAACGAAGGGCCCTTAGTGACTGAAGATTTCTTGGTCCGAGAAATGGGTTGCATACCCCGTACAGCAACAAAGGAAGAGCGGCTCACACTTACTTTTGAGTCCGAGAGTGTTTCTAATACCCTCACCAAGAGGATATGGAGGCCATAGCCGAGCGTGTGTTACCTTTCTTTGCTAATGAAAAATTCGATATTTCTGAGTACCCCGAGATTGCAAACATCATAAATGATGAATTAACAAATAACGAACTTAATGAACAAGTTAATAACGATTCAAATTATGATGAAATAGACCACGAAAACATAACATACCTAAATGAACTAGCTCAACAGGTTCGTTGTCGTGGTGAAAATGGTCCAGGGGCTGATGAGGAATTGCATACTGTTAATCTGGGTACCGACGAAGATCCGAAAGAAACGAAGATTGGCAGCTTCTTCAAGGGGAAGACAAAGACAAATTGACTGTACTGCTCAGAGAATTTGTGGATGTATTCGCATGGTCGTACAAAGACATGCCGGGTTTGGACAGAAAGGTCGCGGAGCACAGAATTCCGATCAAAGAGGACGCCAAGCCAGTAAAGCAGAAGCTCAGAAAGATCAAACCAGAATGGTCTCTACAAGTCAAAGAAAAGATTGAAAAGCTCCTCAGTGTGGGTTCATCAAAGTCATTGAGTATCCAACTTGGCTAGCCAACATTGTGACAGTCAGAAAGGCAAATGGCAAGGTTTGAGTTTGTGTGGACTTCCGGGATTTGAACAAAGCTTCCCCAAAAGATGATTTTCCACTACAAACATCGACATGCTCTTCGATTCGACTGCCAACTATGAAGTCCGCTCATTTGTGGACGGTTTTCCCGGTTACAATCAGATTCTCATCTCCGAAGAGGATCAACACAAGACAGCTTTCACAACTCCGTGGGGGACCTTCTGCTACACAGTCATGCGTTCGGACTAAGGAACGCTGGGGCTACCTACCAGAGGACTGTTACGGATCTATTCCATGACATGATTCATAAAGTGATCGAGGTCTATGTAGACGACATGATCATCCATTCGAAGGGAAACCAATGGTCAACATTTGATCGATCTTCGCAAATCTTTGAAAGGCTTCGGCAACACAACATGAGACTCAATCCCGCAAAGTGCACTTTTGGGGTCATCAGAGGGAAGGTTCTTGGTTACATGATCACTGAAAGAGGAATTGAAGCCGATCCCTCCAAGATCAAGGCAATCATTGACATGCCTCCCCAAGGACGCAGAAAGAAATCAAAGGTTTCATGGGCAGACTTCAATACATCAGTCGG